>JARHVA010001251.1:1915000-2102500 GCA_037957365.1 Torreya grandis | reverse complement strand
CCTTTTTAAAAGTGTCATCATCCAATTGTATAGAGGACATGTCACATGGTTCTAATGAACTAAACTCTATCTATGAAGAGGCCATGTGATATGAAACACTAGAGTCAATGACCCATGTAAGATTCTAAGGTATATCTACAACTACGGCCTTTCTATTTAATTTCGCCTTGCCATTCTCTTTTGCCTTTTATTTACAATTATCATTTGCCTTAAAGAGTTTATGGGTTAATTAACTTTGATTGGAAGAATGAGGGACATTAATGTTATGCTTCTCAAAAATATTAGTTAGTTGGTTGCTTCTTCAAACATTTGATTTCATCATGATTTCCAAATTAAAACCCACATTGGATCCTATATTTTTTAGGCTTAACACTAGAAAAATAGGTCTCATTATATTATTTGGAGGTGGGAGCATTTACATTCTTCTCTTGATCCTTTTTATTTTGTTTTTTCTCTTTGTTATTTGAAGCCTTTTATTTCTTATCAAAAAGTGCATGAGATTTTGAGGACTTCACTATTCCCATATATATCAACTTATCTTGATCTTGAATCATGTTGATAACAAAGGTATCTTGAGAAAGCATCTTCCATGTGGCTCCAAGAGCAATTTTTGTGTCATGAAAAGTGAACACAAACACATAATAGTATAGACCTAGTTTAGAGAGTATATATAAAATAATTTGATCATCTTTCTTATCTATTCCACATCATTTTAACTACAACCTCAAAGATCTAAACTTGGTGAAGAAATAATGTAGGGTGTTAAGGTCACTTTGGTTAAAAACTATGAGCTCATTATCCATCTCATAGCTTCTCATCACATCCTCCTTCCAAAATATATTTTCTAGTGTGGTCCATACTTCATTAGGTGTTATAGAAGATTCTATGTGAAAGAGTAGATTAGGATAGACATAAA
Organism: Torreya grandis; assembly: GCA_037957365.1. NCBI lineage: Eukaryota > Viridiplantae > Streptophyta > Pinopsida > Cupressales > Taxaceae > Torreya > Torreya grandis. The sequence continues at coordinate 2,101,584 of JARHVA010001251.1, read as the reverse complement.
GACACAATAGTTCATAGACTTTATCACTATGGTTGAACCATTTAACTTAATCTTCTTTTATTCCAAGTTCAATCTTTTTTTTTATTATAATTCAATTAAAACCCTTGGATTGAAAAATGATTTCCATTCTAGATTTCCATTAATGATAATTAAATGGTGTGAGATGACTTAATGAACTGAAATCCATAGTGAAAAAAGAGGTTGTAGAAAGTAAGTAAGAAATGTAGAAAAATATTTACAAAACACCACATAGTACCCTCTTAGAAATATTAGAGTGACCCCCCCTTAAATTTTCAAATACAAGCATGCTCGTATAAATGTTGAGCATAGACAAAAATTCATCTTGAGTGATTAATGCATAAGTATAAATAACTAGAGGGATGTTAGTCTCAGTCTATAGTGAATCCATGAGAGTATAATAGTTAGTTTGAAGGGAGATTTAGTTGACCCAAGGTGACCACCAATGCATAGAGCATGAAAAAATAATCACTTTGAATAATAAGACACTCAAAAAGAAGTTACTGATCAAAATTTATAGTCATTTTAAGATTTGAGCTTGCTTAAACCATCTCCACCCAACATAAATTTGAAATGCTTGGATTTATTAGAGAATTGGTTAGGAGATAAGGTTAATCTAAAACTATTAGGAATAAATATTTAATCCCCCTTCATGTGACCATATCATAGACCAAGGGGCATGATTGATGTGGGAGTGATGCCATTCCCAAAAATAACTTAAAATTTAAAATGAATAGTGACACTTTTCACTTGATTAAATTTGATGGCTTCATGGCTGTTGTAGCATAAAAAAATGTGGTCAAAGTCTATAGAGTGCTCAGACATGGGTTATATTTTTCTATGTATGTGTAGGGTTCACAAGTTCCTATGTAGGTGAATGCATAGGTGTTGGACTTTAATAGGTGTACACATGGGGTTATCAAACTCTATTGGTTGTGCTCATAGGGGTTTTATTCTCTTTTGGGTGTAATTTCAAGGGTGTCAAACTTCATTGGGTGTGATCATAAGGGTGTCAGACTCTATCAATGTTGAAAATAAAGGCACCAAGTTCTGGTAATGTTAAAGGTAGGGGTGTTGAGGTCTAATGAGCTTGTTGTTATGGGTCTCAATTTTTGATTAGCTTACAGATATATGATTGAAAGTATATTGATCTTAAATTTCTACCCAAGCCTATTTTCCCATTGCCAAAAGTTTGACAAAGTGTGAAAAACTAACAAAAATACCTACAAGGGTTAGAAACTCTGTCAAAATTAAAAAACCCAAAAATCTATAGATTTGGTATAGATCCTCCAAAACTTATCAAATACCCACTTGAGAACTCAAAAAACCCATAATTTTTTTCCTAATTTGAGAATCCCATTGTATGGATATGCACAAAATCATCGAAAAAGCCCTGAACACCTCCAAAAATGGTCAATTTTAGAGTTTTGATGCCTTATAAATATGATTATTCTATCTTTTTTATGATTGGATACTTAAGCTATATAGTTTGCATGAATTTTCATGAAATCCCACCAAATATATGAAAATATCAAAAATTAATAAAAATAACTAAAATGCATGTAAGAATGATCTCACTAAGGATTTCAAAAATGGAAAAATGGTTGTTAGACCATAAATTTGATACCATGTCAGATTGATTCAATATCTCTGAATGTTCAGGGTTGCATAAAAACCCTAAGAGTAGGTGAAATAAATACAAATCAAAATTTAGTTTCATATTAGTTCATTATCCAAAAAGTACAAAGGAGGTACATAGTGAGATATTAGGTCACCAAAAAGGTATCAACTTAACTCATTATTAAAATTAAGTGTATTTTCCCCTAATGACCTTAACAACCCTAAGTATGCTAACTAAAAATTATGTAGGTAAAACTGCAAGTAGGAAAATGCTACACCATTAGTTTGTGCCTATTTTATTTATCCCTAAACTATAAATAATCAAAATAGTTTTATAGTCCCTAGTTTTTAATTATATAATGGCTAAGGTTATCCTTCATATCACATTTGATATTTCACTTCCTCATGATTTGGTTTTTACATGATCATATATTGATGGCAAATCTATTTCCTAAATTTTTTTAATGTTGTGCCTTGGATTGGTTCGATCCCTTACTAGTAGGTTTCATGTGTTGATTTAAAGTTTCGTATGATATATTATTAATTCAGTTTTCTATAAGTATTAGACAAAAGGTCACATTTTCTCAACTTAATCAAATAAAATAAGGACCTAATTAGAATTTTATTTAGCTTCTGCTTCGATTCAAGACTACATTTACAAAAATATATCACCAAATACCTAAAAATGAGTTATAAATAGTTTTCTCCAAAAAAAAACATAAACAAATCAAAGACACATTTATATTTAACACCTACTAATATTTTTATGAGATTTTACACATTATTTACAACTTTGATATTAATATTTTAGAAGCTAACATGCTAGAATGTGGATCTAATTTCCATTCCTCTATTAACAACTCTAACTATCAAAGTAAAAAAACATCCAAAGCTAAGGCTAATGATGCTCCAACTTTTCAAACTAAGAATGAGGGAAAAACTGTAAACATAATTTCAAAACTATTAGATAGGCTAGCTCTTCCTTCTTATAGAGAGTGTATCCAATTTATAAGGTTAATTTAATCTCTTCACCAAGTGCTTATAAGGTTTATTGAATGCAACATGATATATTTACTCCACAATTTAAGTGGGATATATCTTGAATTTTTCCTTGATGATATGAAGTAAATAAATATTATGACTATCATAGAACTTTAGGACATTATAATATTCAATGTTGTTTATTAAACTATAAGACACAAGATCTAATTAATAGTAATGTCATTCAAGTTGAAGATCATAATACAACATTGACTAAATCTTTCATTATTCCTAAACAAAAAATATAAATTTTTAATAATCCACTTCTTAATCTTGACAATAAGAAGTAATATAATGTTCACATAATATTACCTACACATAAATCAATGTGTTTTAATGAGTAAATTTTAGATGGTATTATCTGTATGGTTACTAGTTCCAAAAATTAGGCTTTGTCTATCACACTGTATAACCATGAATTTCCAAAATATGATACTATCAATGGTTCACTCTATATTCATGTTTTTTATATTCACATTATAATTTACACATGAAATTATGATAGACAAAATTCAAAAGAAAATTATGATGTCATTTATATATAGTATAATGTATACTCAGTGAGACTTACTTAGCACAACCATGGTTGATAAGAGTTCTAATGATCTTACACAAATACCCATTAGGGGTATCACACTACCAAAAACCCTAGGTTTAAATACCCTATTAGTATGATTATACATATTTTAATATAGTAGGACTTATGATTTATTACATTGATGCCCATGGATGAATAAAATAGGATAAATACCATCTATATTATATTGATGTTTATATTTTTTGCATGATAAGAAAGCATATACTATTCACGACACATATAATGAGATACTTGTCCATTGTCAAAAAAAATTATGTTACCTAAATTGATTCCTAAAATAAAATCATTCAACCTCATGTGATATCTGATACATTTTTTCCACCTAAAACCATGGTTACTACAATTCTATCATATATAGTTTCAATTCCTTGAGTTAGGGTTCATAGAGTTACAATTCTTAAAGTTTCACCATTATGAGATAAAATACATAGTAATATGTGTCCTAAGATAGTGTTTTGAAACCTTTTTCATACATTCATTCCAAAAAACCTTCAAATACTTAATCTATATAAATAAATATATTAACTATTATAAGTTATTTTTAAAAGGTTAAGGAAAATCATATAGCTCATTATCATGATGTTTATCCTAGTGATGATGATTTAGCTTAATATTAAAACCATGATTACATTATGTATCCTATGTATTATGATACTTTTATTGATACTTTTTAAAGATCCATATGACTTCCCCAAATCATGGGAATCCATTTGTATTAAAATAGATACAATCATTATTTATCCATGCTAACCTATCCCTTATGCTTTGTCGATACATCCTACTATAATATTTATTTAATTTGCATCCTTATTATATATATCATTCATTTCATGTGACTTTCTCCCTTGATTTTCACCTTACCTCATATTTATTATATATTTCGCATTAATGTTTTTGTCTTGTGATGCAGGAGCAACCTTGGATTAAGGAAATATTACATTACCAAAAATATCAAAGTCTATGTTTTCAAATAAAATTTTAACATGATGCACACAATTCATATTATGTAGGTTTTCTAGTTAGAGGAATGCACATGAGATTGTATTTGGACATGGGAATTTGAAGAGTTTTGGAGATAGGACAAATTTTTTCACAAGGAATTTTTAGAGAGTATTAGTAGTGTGCAAACATCACTGAAAGGATGCATAGAAATGGGAAAGTAACTATTTACATAAAAATTATGTTAAATATTTGGGTTTCACATGAGTCATAGAAAACAACATATGTGAATATTAACATGTGAAAAATACTAAATAAAATCCAAGTGTGAAGTAATAAGAAGACTGATCATTCACATGAAAAAATTGGTGTACATGGAATTTGTTAAGAACCTAACTCACACAATAACTGAATAACAATACTAAGTGACTATATATTAGTTGAATCACACATTACACTTACATGATTCCTTTTGAGGAAGAAATAACTTTTATCATGGGCCACTTCAAGGGGGATACCTCCTTTGAAAAAATCTCAATTAAAATTCTTCTTCTTGGATGCATTACAATGGCCTATGCTCCTCTATTTATTCTATTCTAATCTACACAAATCCTTATTCTTATGCATGTGATTTTAAACTACTATTCCTTACTATTCACTACTCTACTATTAGTTTCCTCTATTTTGCCCTAATATAAAATATATACCCCTACCTAGGTATATTAAATTACATCCCTCTTGACATGTTTCATCCTTAAAACATGCTAATAATTACATATCAAAAATATGTTGAGGACCAAATGGAGGAGTGACCATGCATCCTTTTCTACTCCACTTTTTTTGCTTGTGTTTGGATATGATCATGTACAACAACAATGTGAACATAATCACAACAACATGAAGTTAGTATTAAAAGGTGATGGGGAAAATAACATCAATATAAATGTAATCATGGTGACTTTGGCCCATAAATAAAAATGCAAAATCATCTGAGTGAAGAAGAAAATAAGATGTAGTCATAGGAGTAGAGGACTTGGGGAAGAGAAGATTGAAGAAATCACTCATATCCAAGTAAAATAGATCCTCATACCATTAATTATAAGTAAGGCATACATATATTTATTCATCATAGTCTTTCTCAATGGCTTCCTCATTTATTTTTGTATTAGGTGGTTGGGGCACTTCTAGTGCTTGTTTGGGCACCTCTATTTCTTACATAGGTTTCGTAGGTGCCTATTGGTGTGTATCCAAATGGGATAAGTGACTTGTCCAAGTGATGTGATCTTATGAAAGATTATCTAAGCCTAAAAATTTCATTAGGTTTTGAGGTTACCACATTCTAACCTCTTCTTGAAGTTCCTCATAGAGTCTAAAGCAAGTTGTGAGGAAATCCTTAGACAAGATTATAGTTTGAGTGGCTAGTTTGGAAAAGTCATTATGATATTCCCTCACTATGCCATCTTGATGAAGCTTAGTCAATGAATTGGTGAGATGATGACCTATAGATAAAATTGGGAGTCTCATGAGAACTAAAGAAGTGGATGTTGGCTTCAACCGAAAATGCGTCCTAATACCTTTTTTTATATGCAGAGTAGAAGTTAGTATATCTATGATAACTTTTGATTTATTAAATTAAATTTAAAAATATAAACTGTTATAAAAAGATAAAAAAGAGGCACACAAATCTTATAAAACTATTGGTTAAACTATTTTCCATTTGAGATCAGTATGCAGAAGAAGAGTCAATTTTTTTTTTGTTTTTTTTACAAAATTAGTAGTTATGAAAACTATGATAACTTTCACAATACTAAATAAAATATAGAAATTCAAACTATTATGGAAATATGACACTAAGGCACACAAAACCTAGAAATGGTTTGGTATGATTATTGATTGTTGGAGAGATTATGCAAAAGAAAATTCATATTTTTTGGACAAAAACTTAAATATGTACTTAAAACTATAATTAAATAATAGATCTAAGTGACTTCATAATACCACAAAACCTAAACCTTTACAATTATAATATTCCACTCTATAACATATTAAATTATCTCATACATAAACCCAAACCATAAAATGAAACTAAATCTCTCTTAAGAAATAAATAAACACAGTTTCTATCCACTTTATATTCACCAAGATCCTGTGAAGGCAAGGTGAGAGCATATGGTGTAGATAATCACAAAAAATAACTTGATCAACTTCCTTAAAAAAATACATGGAAATTTCCCTAGAAAGAGATATAATATTAGATTTTAAGAATCTAACTCACACAATAACTGATTAACAACACTAAGTGACTATATATTAGCTAATTCACACATTACACATACATAATTCCTTTTGAGAAAGGAATAACATTGATCTTGGGCCACTTTAGGGGGGTGGGGGGGTTACCTCATTTAATCAAGGTTCAATTACAATTCTTCCTTTTTAATGCATTAAAATGACCTATACCCCTCTATTTATACTATTATATTCTACTTAACTCATTATTCTTATGCATGTGGTATTAAACTACTATTCCTTACTATTCACTATTATATTATTACTTTCCTCTATTCTACCCCCAATATAAAATATATACCCCTACCTAGGTATATTAAATTCCATCCCCATTGACATGTTTCATCCTCAAAACATGATAACAATTTCATATCAAAAATATTTTGAGGACCAAATGGAGGTGCGACCATGCATCCTTTTTTATTTCCACTTCTTTTACTTGTGTTTGGATATGATCATGTATAACAACAATGTGAACAAAATCATAATAACATGAGTCTATTATCTAAAGGTTATGGGGACAATAAAATTAATGGAAATATGATCATGGTGACTCTGGCCCATGTAGGAGAATGTGGAATTGCCTGAGTGAATAAGAAAAGAAGATGCAACTAGAGGAGTGGAGGACTCGAGGAAGAGAAGACCAAAAAAATCACTCACATCCAAGTGAAATATATCTTCATACCATTCATTTTAAGTAAGCCATACATTTATTTCTTCATCATATTCTTGATCAAGGGCCTCTTCATGTGTTTATGTAATAGGTGGTTGGGGCACTTTGAGTGCTTACTTGGGCATGTCTATTACTTGTATAGGTTCTACATGTGCCTGCTAGGGTGCAACCAAATGGGATTGATGATGTGTCCAAGTGATGTGATATTTTGAAAGCTTACATAAGCCAAAAAATTTCATGAAGTTTTGATTTTTCCACGTTATAACATCTTTTTAAAGTTCCTCATAGAGTCCATTGATGAGATAAGTTGTGAGGAAATCCTTAGACAAACCTATAGTCTAAGTTGCTAGTTAGGAAAAGTCATTGTGATAATTTCTGCACTGTGCTAGTTTGACTAAACTTAGTCAATACATCAGTGAAATGATGACCTCTATATAAAATGGGAAGTCTTATGAGAACCAAAGTAGTAGATGTTAGCTTTAACCAAAAATGTGTCCTAACATGTTTTTTATACATAATAATAGTTAGTAAAACTATGATAAGTTTTGATTTAATAAATGAAATTTAAAAATATAAAATGTTATATAAATCTGAAAAAGAGGTGCATAAAACTCATAAATTGTTTGGTGAAATTATTTTATGTTTGATAACAGTATGTAGAAGAATAGCCATGTTTTTTTTACAAAATTAGTTAGTTAATAAAAATGTGATATATTTCACAATACTAAATAAAATATAAAAAATCAAATTGTTCTATAAATATAACACCAAGGCACACAAAACCCATAAATAGTTTGGAAAAATTATTAACCATTAGAAATATGTATGAAAAATAATAGTTAGATGTTTTAAGACAAAAATGTAAATCTAAACTTGAAATTGTAATTAAATAGTAGATCCAACTGACTTCACAATACCACAAAAGATACACTTTTACAATTATAATATTTCATACTATAAAATGTTAAATTAATCTCATACATAAACCCAAACAATAAAATCAAATTAAATCTCTCTTCAAAAATTAATAAACATGATTTTTATCCACTTTCTGATCACTAGGATCCCATTAAGGCATGGTGAGAGCATACAGTGTGTAGAATCACAAAAACTAACTTGCTTAACTTTATTAAAAAATACACATAAATGGCTTTAGAAAGAGATATGATACTAGATGTTAAGAACCTAATTCACACAATAACTAAATAATAACACTAAGTGACTATTTATTATCTAAATCACACATTACACATACATAATTCCCTTTGAGGAAAGAATAACTCTGATCATGGGCCACTTCAAGGGGGATACCTCCTTTGAGAAGGACTCAATTAAAAAAAAAAATTCTTGGATGCATTACAATGGTTTATTCCCCTCTATTTATACTATTCTAATCTACCCAACTCCTTATTCTTATGTATGTGGTATTAAACTACTATTCCTTACTATTCACTACTATTCATTATTCTACTATTATTTTCCTCTATTCTACCCCCAATATACAATAAATACCCCTACTTAGGTATATTACAAACTTATAAAATGTTGGCATGTGGATGGAAAAATTTGTATGAAGGTTAAACATTTTGACCATTGAGATTGACCATTAACTCCCATATCCTTAGAGGTAGAACAAAATTATAGGCTTTACGAATCTAAACTTGAGTGAAAGGTATAACCTTATTAGATACATGTGGTAGCTAACACAAGCTTTCATAAATCTAAAGTAACATGTATCACTTTGAAAAACCTATAAAGTGGCATGTTTGGGAATGAATAATCAAAGGTTGTTAGGTAAATTTTAAATATATTGAAGAATATATATAATCCCATAGTAAGGGTCATATTCTTCATCCAATAGTCTAATATATATTATAGAGTGAGGTAAAGGAAGCCTAAGTATAATCCATTATAAGAGGTAGGATAGTCTTGATTTTATATCTTGTAGTAGATCATGTCATATAGCTCACTTGATATAAAAATGTTGTAATCTATTTGTTTACATCAATATATATGTCTTTTATGATTTAGGTATTTTTTGTGTTTATTTAGTTGTAAGGTTAAGGATTTAACTCATCATAAACCCCTTCCTATAATGAATGCACTAACTAGTTTCAGAGTAAGGTTTAGATCCTTGTCAAAACTTTGGACAAGACTTCTATGTAAGATTATGATATGTGATATTTCAAAAGTAGGGTTTGACTAACCAGAGAATCAAGATGACTTTAATAAGAGTGGTTGGTTGAGGTGGATTTATAACAATGGAAGAAGAGATAAATTCTTGGACATGTTAAGGGTCATGAAAACCAAATTGAACACTATAAAATAATACAAAATAAGGGTATTTTACCCAAGATATGATCATATTGATTAAAGGATAATATCCATGAGATGAAGGTGAATAAGATGATGAAGATGAATAATTTCACATGGATTTTGGATAATGTAGACTCCTTAGATCTATCTCAAATATTGGTAGAATAATTAAGGTATATATGTCATATTCTTCAAGAACCCTTAACCCTAAATAACTTAGATATTTTCTTACAAAATTGAGGAATATTTTTAATTTGGTGATATAAGATACCCAAAGGGGGTGAAGTTTGCACATACCAATCTAAATAGTCATGTGTCTCTTTCATGGAAGAAGTTCAAATGGAAATAAGAAGAGATAAGGGTAAGATATCCAAATGGGTCATAATGGTCATTGAGATAAAATTAAAATTCCTACCTAAAGTTTATTAGGTAGAGTTTTTAAACAAGATACATATTTTGAGGCGGTAATATCTTAGTTTCAAGGAATTTTCCAAGAAAATTTATTAAATTCCCATCATACTTGGTCATGATGAAATAGATCAAGAGAAAATGATAAGGTGTTTAACTGGATTGATCTTAGTATCCAAGAAAATAAGCATGGTGAGAATCTAAATGGTGGAAAAATCACATCATTTTTACCTAAAAATATAAGGATAATTTTTATTATAAACAAAACATTTCCATGTGAGGAAAAGGAAGTTTTTCATGATGGGGATGATAAATTTTCACTTGAAGGATTCAAAAAAGTAGAAAATAAATTATTATTGTATTTATCCAGGCACATGTACAAGAGAAAAGAGATACACACAAACATGAACAAAGTGACACATGAAGGAACATCTTAACCATTTATATGGCATGGAATATTTGGTTGAGAAGGGGAAGAAAATTTCAGACAACATTTTTAGATGTGGATAACTTGGGCATAGAGCATATGGGTGACCTCAGGTGTAGAATAAAAGTAGTATGACTTATGATGGCACACATGTCGCACATGGAGATCAGTAGTGAGTCATATCTATAGATATTTCTCATAATAAAAGCAATGATTAAAATTTTATGATGAATAGGGTGTTTCTAAATCTATCTAGGATGAACATTGAACTAGTGTAGAGGAAGAACCTCTTTTGAATAGTTTTCAAGTTGAGAGGTAAATGTTACAAGGTGACTGTAGACAATGGTAACACTAATATATTTTTTCATGTTAGATGATGTATAAGTTTAGGTTTAATAAGGAAATTAAACTTAACCATTACATAGTGTTTTGGTTGCATAAAGGCCATCAAATATTTGTTAATGAAAAAATCCTAGTAAAGTTCTAGATAGGAACATATAATGATGAATTTTGATGCAATATCATGTTAATGAATGTATGTAGATTGGGTCATAAACATTGAGGAATATATTGAATTTGATGATTTAAGCAACCCAATGAGAATGAAGGCTATGCAGACAAAGATAAATTATTATGTATCTTTGGTGGAAGGAATTCTAGATGGAAAGAAGAAGAGGGAAGGACAAGATATCCAAAAGGGGTATAATGGTCACAGAGATAAAATAAAAATTCCTACCTAGAGTTTATCAACTAGAGTTTTTAAATAAGCTACAAAACTTGAGGCAGTAATATCTTAGTGTCAAATAGTATACCTAGGAAATTTATTAAATTTCCATTAGACTTTTTTATGGTGAAATAGATCAAGAGAAATTGACAATGTATCTAAATTAATTAAGCTTGGTATCCAAGAAAATTTGAGCATGGTGAGAATATAAATGATGTAAAAAGATCATCATTTTTATTGAAAACATGAGGATAATTTTTCTTGAAGACAAAAAATTAAAATTTGAGGAAAATTAATGTTTTCACAATGAGGAGGATGAATTGGAACATGAAGTATTCAAAAAAGTATTAAATAAAGTATCATTGTATGTATTTAGGTACATGTGCATGAGCAAAGATATGCACACAAAGGTGTAAAGGGTCACACACATGAAGGAACATATTACCAATTTATATGGTATGGAATATATGGTTGAGAAAGGGAAAGAAGATTTCATACAAAAATTTTAGATGTGGATAGTTTGGACATAGAGCATATGGGTTCCCTTAGGTGTAGAATAAAAATTGCATAAGGACTTGTGATGACACACATGTCACACATGGAGATGAGGAATGAGTCATATATATATATATATATATATATATATATATATATATATATATATATATATATATATATATATATATATATATATACATCATTTTGATGATAAAATCATATCTAATATATTATGATGAAGAGGGTGTTGCTAAAGCTAACTAAGAATAACATTAAACTAGTGCAAAGGAAGAACCCCCTTTTAATAGTTTTCAAGTTGTGAGGTAAATGTTACAAGGTGATTGTAAACAACGGTAGAACTAATATATTTTATCATGATAGATGGTGGATAAATTTGGGTTCAATAAGGTATTTCACCCAAAAATCATAGTAAAGTTCTATATGGGTACATAAAATATGAATTTTGATATGATATCATACCATTGAATGTATATATATTGTCTCACATACATTGAGTAATATTTTGAATTTGATGATGTAAGTGGCCCAAAAAGAGTGAAGGTTGTGCATACCAAGATAAATGGTCATGTGTCTCTTTGGTGGAAGGAATTTTAGATGGAAAGAAGAATAGGGAATGACAATATCTCCAAATGGGGCATAATGGTCATCAAGATAAAATAAAAATTCCTAGCTAGAGTTTATCAACTAGAGTTTTTAAATAAGATATAAAACTCAAGGTGGTCAAATCTTAGTGTACTTTACCAAGGAAATTTATTAAATTTAAATTAGACTTAGTCATGGTGAAATATATCTAGAGAAAGTGACAAGGTATATAAATGGATTGAGCTTGGTATCCAAGAAAATTTGAGCATGGTGAGAATCCAAATGGTGAGAGAGCTCATTATTTTTATTGAAAATATGAGGATATTTTTCCCTATAGAAAAAAAAGTGCCGTGTGATGACAAGGAATATTTTTAAGTTGAGGAGGAAAAATTGACACTATAAATATTCAACAAAGTAAAAAATAAATTAGTATTGTGTGTAGGCATGCACATGTGTTAGAGCAGAGAGATGCACATAGAGGTGAACAAGGTGACACACATGAAGGAACATATTACCCATTTAGAGGGCATGAAAAATTTGGTCAAGGAAGGGGAAGAAGATTTCATACAACATTGTTATATGTGTATAGCTTGGGCATATATCATATGGGTGCCCTTGGGTGTAGAATAAAAATAGTATAAGGACTTATGATGTCACACATCACACAAGTCACACTTGGAAATGAGGAGTGAGTAAAATCTATAAATCATTTTGAGGATCAAATAATTAATAAAATATTATGATGAAGAGGGTGTTGTTAAATCTAGTTAAGAACATGAAACCAATGCAGAGGAAGAACCTTTTTTAAATAGTTTTCAAGTTGGGAGGTAAATGTTGCAAGGTGATTATAAATAATGGTAGAAATAATATATTTTATCATGATATATGGTTGATAAATTTGGGTTAAATAAGGTATTTCACCCTAACCCATACATAGTGTTATGGCCACATAAAGGCCATCAAATATTTGTTAATGAAAACATCCTAGTAAATTTCTAGATAGTACATACAATGATGAATTTTGTTGTTATTTCATGCCAATGAATGTATGCCATTTTTTTTGGAAGCCATGAATGTACATTAGAAATGTTATACATGATGGTAGATAAAATAAATATCATCTAGAGAAGGATGGGAATAATTTTATGTTAAAATCATTAGAGGATAAAAGAGAAGAGGTGCACAAAAATGTTTGCAAATAAGTATTGATAGTTTTAGTAAATAAACTATTAAAGTAAGTAGAGGAGGAAGTATGTTATTATATTTAGTGAAAACCACACAAGATAGATTCATAGGATGAAAGGAATACTCAATTCCACATGACGTGAAGAATTAATTGAGTGAGTTTTTGGATATTATCTTAAGTGAAATATCAAATGGGTTACTACCAATGAAAATTATTAGACATCAAATGGATCTAACACCTAAATAAACTTTTACAAACAAAGTGAAGTAATTTTGACACATAAAGTTAATGAATAGGTGAAAATTAAAGTAAAAGAGATGAAGAATAAAGGGTTGACAAGAGAGCAAAAATCTTGTACACAATACCAAGAGTAATAACACCAAATAATGGAGGTGAATTTTGAATGTGCATAAAATTAAGAACCATCAACAAGATGAATATCAAGTGCATATTTCCATTTCCACACATGGACAAATTGATGGATTTTTTATTGGAGCATACTAATTCATAAGGATAGACTTGAAGATTGGTTATCACCAAAACACATTAGGAATAAGAAATAAGAAGGCTAGTATGCATGACTAATCATGCCATTTGGGATAAAAATCTCACTAATAACATTCATAAGACTCGTGAATGGTTTCCTAAATAATTTTCTAGGTACATTTTTCATAGTGTATCTTGATGACATTATACTTTATACAATTAAAGTGAGTATTGCAATGATACAATAATAAAATTTGTTAGTGAATGTGAAGAAATGTAGCTTCATGAATAAATATTTGACATAATTTGGTATTGTGATTACCAAAAAAGGTTTGAATATGGATCTAGAGAAGGTGTACACCATCATAATATTATTGTAAACTAAGATCATGCTTTCAAGATGAATTTTTCACGTCTCAACGAGTTTATATATGAATTTAATCATGAAATTAATGGTTCATGCACAAAAATCACAACATAATAAGAGGTGATAGAAAATATTTTTTCATAGATATTTGAAGTAAAACAAAGCTTCCAAGTGTCGAAGAATAAAGTGATTGAATGATCAATGTTGGCATTGCATGATTTCAACAAGATATTTTAAGTTGATTTTGATGTTGTGACACAAAAATAGGATGAAATATAAGCCAATAAGGTAGGCATTATTTTATTTTATTAATAATATGAAAAATTAAAAGATAAATTATCTAGTTCATGACCATGAGTCTTATGCCATAGTGTAATCACTCAAGAAATGGAGACATAACCTATTAAAAAAATAGTATGTGTTGTACACAAATAATCAAGCATTAAAATTCATAAATATCCAAGGGAAGTTGAATTAGAAACATATGAAGTGGGTTTATTTTATAAAAAATTACTCATTTGTGTTGAAACATAGTATTGGAAAGTCAAGAAAAATTATAAAGGCGTTGAGTAGAATATGTCTCTTATATAATGGGATATGAGTATAATCATAGGTTTTGATTCTATAAAGGAGTTATGCTAAAGATAAGGATTTAAAAAATCCTAAAGAGCATATGTAAAACCATTTTGTGTATATATCACCATGTTTGGTTTACTTCATAAAAGAAGGATCGTTATTCAGAGGGATGAATAATACATACCTAGAGGGTTGATGCACAAGAATTTGATCAAATTAAAACACATTGGAGTATTGTAGCTTAATTTTTGGAATTATAATACATATATGCAATTGGATAATAGTTTATTTTGGCTCAAGATGAGAGTGTATGTGTGTAAAATTTTGTACGAATGTATAAGTCTATAGTTAGAAAAAGGCAACAACTAAGATTGGGTTGTATCAGCTAGTTCCTATTCCATATAAACCATGATATTATCATGGATTACATGATTTAATTACTTATAAAAATGGGAATTATATTATTTTCATTATTTTTTATAGGTTTTCAAAAAAACTACATGTTTTTGCATGTAAGAAGACAAGCATGTCATGAACATTGTGAATTTGTTCTTTAGAGATATGGTAAGGTTGCATGGGTTTCCACACATCATATTGTCGAATAGAGATAAAAAGTTATATATGCCATTTTTGGGGCACCTTATGGAATAATTTGGGAATGAATTTAAGTTTTATTTTAGCATACGATCCAAAAATATATGGATAGACTAAGTTTGTGAACAAAATCCTTAGATATTTACTAAAATTCTTAGCTAGAGATAAACTGATGAATTTAATCTTAGTGCAATAAAATTTTACTTATAATAATTTGATGAACAAAATCATTAGAATAACACCCTTCTATATTATTTATGGAAGTAACTTGTTGACATTAAATTTTTTAGCATCAACTAAACCAAACCTTTCACCTATCATAAATATTAAAATAGAATCAAACTAGTTTAATTGTGGGGACCTAGTTGATTAGGTTTACTGGTGGTTAAGTATACATAATGGTAGTTTAAGTGTTAAGCATGAAGTTTATTAATTAGTGAGATCTGGGGAAAAATAAATCAACTATCACTTCAAAACAAAATGAATCAATCACTACATAATTCAATCTCCATATTCCATGAATTCCATCATTTCATTTATATACTCCTTATAGTCAGAATAATTATAATTAACCATATATGATAGAGTAAACCAATGAAAGAGGTAGACTCTTTGAGAGTAAAAATATAATTATTTGATATTGATATTTCTTTATCAACTTACTACTTTTCACTTTTCATCACATTTAATTTCTATTACCTCGCACTTTTTAATAAAATAAATATAATACAAAGACAACTAAATAAGAAATCAAATAACATAAGAAAATAAGTGAATGTTACTTTAATGAAACTAAAATAATTACATCAAAATGGGAACAAAAATTAAAGTAGTAAATAGTAAGATAAAGGATGTTAAATGAGTAATATAGATCTAAAGGACTAAAATATGAAAGAAGAGTTACAAGAATGTTGAAGAAAAGATAAAATAAAATAGCACTATTGTGTAGCTATAGAAAGATAAATAAGTAAATGATAAACATTCACAAAAATATAAGATACTAGAAAACTAAAACCAATTGAAAGTGAAAGTAAGTATTAGATAATCTAATAAAATACAAAATAACTAAGACATCATTCAGGTATTAAATAAAAGAGATTTTATTTAAGAAGTCAAACATCTAGTCATAATTAATTACAAATGCATAGTTAGATGTGAAATGGATTACAAGCCCATGAAAATAGTTTTCCATACAACAATTATGTATATATTGTTCATTAGTTTTAGGTGAAATATGAAAGAATCCAATGCATATAATTGGTAGTATTTTTGTAGTCATCAAGATGAATTAGCACTTTGACATTTTAAATAATTAGTTTATAAATAAATGGAAAAAATACATATGAATAAATGTACCAATAAATTATTTCACTATCAAAGGTGATGTTATTTAGTCTTCTTATAAACTCACACATGATCTTAGAGACTATCACAAAAGATAAGCACAATATGAAACTTTTATGAAGAGTTCTTTGTGCTTGTATGAATTTTCCCATCAATCTTCTTCATTCAAGTCTTTTAAATCCTTCAATAAGGATTAGATATTTTTAAAGTTGTAACTAAAACTTTATTAAATAAAATAAAATTAAATAAATTTATTTAATATTTAATTTAAGTTAATTAACTTTATAAAAGAATAGGCTTAATAATAGTAAGTCACTTTACAAGTGACTTTTAAATAAAAGACTCAATCAAATTGTTATTAAGAGGACTAATAACATATGGACTCTTCATGTGTGGGGGTCACTTACTTCACCTAATGCTCAAGTAAACATTAAATAACATTTTCATGCAATCAAACTAACACATAAAATTAACTCTACGTAAACAAAATATGCATGCTACTTTTCAACTGAAAAATATATTTAATTTTTCCCTTGACTATTAAATGAAAATCATAGTGTGCCTATTTTTATATTTATAGTTTCCACAACCAATCACTGCATTTATTAATTTAATTTTCAATAATATAATATTTATCATTTATTATCTCTAGAATAAATTATATAGAAGGTTAGTAACAAGTCAACCCAAAAATAGAGTTAGTAAAACTAAATATTCTTAGTAAAATAGTAGTCAAAGTATTATTTTGTTATTTAAAATATTGCAAAATATCAAGACTTGATCACAAAAATCAACATTAACATCTGAAATCTATCTTAAAATTGCAACTATTCAAAATTAAAATTTGAAAACCAAAAAAAATTACTTTCCTTCCTCTTCATCCTACAAGACCAAATCAATGAATGTAACACCCTTATATATGTTATATACAATATAATCATTGGAAGTAAAAGAATTTACATTTGAATCAAGCCACCCAATTGATAATCCACCTCAATCTTTGTTTTATTTTCACATGATTTACCTCAGGTGGTGTTTAAGGGAAGGTAAATAATGTGGTCTATATATGGCATTAAGGGCTTCAAAATGGAGTATTTCTTTTTTTAGGCATGTAGTGAACATGTGTATTTGTCTCATTATAACATGTTGGATCTAGTAGGATAAATAGTTTTAGAACCACACCCAAATGGATGATAACTCCAATTTATTCTTGGGGGTGCTCTCTAAGCATGAGTACTACAATAAGTAAAAACATTATGAGTCACATTGTTCAAAACATCCTAGAACAAAATATCGTTGGCATCAAAATTTAAGGAAATCTAGGGGTAGTATAAAAAGCCTCACATAAGCACATTAGTGGGACCTTTAAGCCCTAAATGGTCACCTTGGTATGTATTTTGTATGGGTGGTGGTTTTTATTTTTGTTTGTTGTCCCTTCCCAAACATTGTTTCTACCAGAGCTAAGTGAACCATGGCTTCAACTAGACATTTGACCTTAATGAAACTAAAAACCAAGTATAAAGTTATATCAAAAGAAACTTCCATTTTATTAAACCAAAAGTATCATTACATGAATGATAAACTAATCTCCCACATGAAAATAAAATTCAAAAATGACAATATTGCACTATACCAAAGACCAAATCACCCATTTACTCAAACTAAAACATCATTTTGGAATGAATTGAATGATATAAACACATATAAGATTTAACTGACAAAATATTCATTGTCAATAGCAACATTGGGATTTGTTCTCATAATGTTCAATGCAACATAAAATAATGAAGAGTAGTTTCACAAAGCTATCAAAAACACAAACCGCCCTGAATGGTGTACATTGGTTTCCCTAATCTAAAAATGTGTTACCAAGTAAGATAAACTACATATTATCTAAAATTTATTGTTTTAAAAATATTAAAAAAAATCTAAAGATTTATATACCCATGTTGAAATAGTGACATTTTTGTATTGATAATTAGTGTTCAAAGATTTAAAAGCCTTGAAATATTTTACTTATTTCATAATAAACTAAGATCATTATTAGATAACTTACAAAGGCAATTTTTAATGTAATGAAAATCTCCAATGAAGTAATCACCACTATCTCACAAATATCCAATATCACATGACTAGAAATGAAATATTCCCTTTGCATTTCACATAGTATGAGGGTTACAAATATTAGTGAAGAGTCTTTCAAAATAGATAGAAATGATCATCTTCGATCCTCAAAAAATTATTCCATTGTATATTTTTGTTCAATTAACACACCTATAATTCTATTATGATACAAAATAAAATTTCATTTGACTACATTGAAAATATAAATGCTATATCAAAATAATGATCATGAGTGAGACTATTGTTTTCTATCAAACCAAGAAACCTTTTATTTTTAATATGTTTTATCACTTTTTCTCAAAAAAAACTTAAAATAATCCTTTATGACTTTTAAAAAATAAAAAAAATTAATGTTTTGAATAATATTTTGGTTGTATTTAATAAAAAATATGTTAAATATTTTAGAAACCTTCTCAAAATGAAATAACTCTTTCTTATCATGGAACCCAAATCATCTTTTATAGCTTAGAACATGACACAAACTAGCTTAAACTATTCAATCATAGGAATGGAATGAAAATAAAATGTATGCCTTTGATTATAAAAACCCAAGACAAGATTATCATTTTCTCTTCAAACTCTAAAAACTCACCCATAAAACACAACACGATTTTTATGCTACTTGAAAACCTAAATAATATTTTCCAAATGTAACAAATTAAATATAACATATTGAATAAAAATTCACCCAAAATTCCATCTCGAAAAAAAACCTTTTATAAAGCCAAAATACAAGTTTTTCTTGTTGTAAACAAATGAAAATAATTACATTATTTGGTTGTATGATTTCTTTGGAAGCATTCAAAACACTAGTTATTTTAATAGTTGAATGTTTTATTGTCTATATATATATATATATATATATATATATATATATATAAAATAAAACATTCAACTATTAAAATAACTAGTGTTTTGAATGCTTCCAAAGAAATCATACAACCAAATAATGTAATTATTTTCATTTGTTTACAACAAGAAAAACTTGTAACTAAAAGTACAATAATATTTTAAATTAAAAGGTATTCTAATTATACCTATTGAATGATACATATTTTCAAAACATAAAACCATATATCTTGTCATGTAAATCTAATAATGCAATAAAAAACCAATGTAGTCATTTCTCATCTTTGTTATGATTTAAAAATGAAAACCTATACATTATTATATCAAATGAAAATAAAACTAAACTGAAATATATCTCCTTTTAATAAAACTCATGGTTAACAAACCCCAAAACTAAAATAGGGCTCGAGGAGTAAATAATTTTGTTCCGAAATAAAAACCCAATATTTTTAACTAGTCCAAAAATATTATAACTTACTTATTTCACATGAAATCTCAAAGCACTTTAAATACATACATAAAACCCTAAAAATTCATATCATAGCTAAACTCAAGCTTAGAAAACTATTTAGAAAATTGAAGATTAACCACCACATGAAACCATTTAAAACAAATATCTCATTTACCACTTGTATAAAAACACAAAAAAATGTATTGGAGTAGATTTAACTCCCATAAAAATTTATTCAACAAACCTATAAACTAAATAGGGTTCACTAAGGAAATAAATAGTCTTCACATATCAAAATTTTAATCGTTTCATGTAGTTTGAAAAGGAACTTCAAAAGAAATAGTTTAAACTGAAACCAAAATATTGAATGTTATATTGAAACAAAACATATCCCAATATTCATGTAGCTTAATACTGCCACTCAAACCCAAAAATATAATTAGCCACAAAGTATTTCCATTCATTCCTTTCATCAAATTGGGAATTTAAAAAAAAAAAAAAAAAAAAAACATTACTTGATGGATAGAATAAAGTTCACTTGGAATTTAAATGCTTTGGAGTTAAATTGTACATCTACGTTATGCTTTACAACCAAATTAAAAGAGATTTACTACACCACTAACTTTCCAAAATTCTATAAGTGAAAACCAATGAACTAATAAATGAAATCAAAGAAGCAACTAAAACACCAAGGCCAGTGCACATTGAATACACAATAAGGTTTTTTTATGGGAGGTGTCACATTGAAGGTGAGCATATCATGTATTTCTAATTAATGGAGGTACCAAATTTCCAAAAATTCTATCAACCTATACATTTTCCATTTTAAATTATTTGAACTATTAATCTAAAAAACATGTTATATTTAAATTTCCTACCCAAGCATGGTGACCAATGTTTAAAACTTGTTTGAATGTGCTATAAAGGGGAGCTCAAAATGGTGATAGGGTTATATGAACCTCGACCCACTAAAAAATTTGGGTTTATAACAAACAATGGGGTAAAGTCATTAGAAGTGATTAATCATTAATAAAATTAAATATTGTATCATGATCCAAGGTAGACTTCAAATTTTCAAATTGAGAATGCCAAGAATTGGTATATACATCATTTTATATGGAGAGTGTAGTAGACATCCAACTCCTAACACCATTTGTGTTGAAATTGTCAATCTTACTCGAATTGCACTCAAATGCACATTTTAGATCAAAATCCATAAAACACCCTAAATGGTTCAAAATTGTCACTTAAAAGTGTCAGTTTAGGTCAAAGTATCCCTAAATAGGGCAATGTATTTTATGTCCAACTAACTTTGATGAGATCATTTCAAGTCAAAATGACAAATTTGCCATTTAGTGCTCTAGATCACTCTTTTCTTCTAATTCATTGGTACACATCATGTACCTTTGTTATTTGGTGTTGGCAACATCCTAAATGGGAATACAACTCCAATGCATCTGACATCACCTTTCATTTCCTCTATAGTCAAATACGACCTAGTAATATGACTTTCTAACCATTTTGATTAATTGTGCACCAATTTTCAAATAATTGTAAAATGTTGATTAACCTTATTCATGGATTATTAATCCAAATCAAGAGATTAAGTGGATTTTCTATGAGAGTTATTGAATATTACTTTTTGAAAATTGATTCCTATTAACTACATCATCAGGTGACATCATTTCTTGGGAAGATATTCCTTGGCCATAAATGCCACAAATATCAGGATTATGGGTCACCCATGCCTAGTTAATGCCTCCCGTGCCTCTTCAATGTCCCTTCTTCCAAGGTCATGATGAAGATAATTATGTATTTAATTCTAAATATTAGGATCATCCATGGCCACACATCTCAATTTTGAGATGGATGGTCATGGTTGATCCTGACCAATCTCAAAAATCTATAAATAGAGAGGCCATGGACATGAATTTTAAGTTTGAATATTGCAAAGTTATAATGTTAAACTATTTACACAATCCTTTGCATTTGATCATTAATTATGTTTGAAAGCTTCATTGATATGCTAGTTTAGTGATTTGAAATCATGAGCCTAGGTTTTATATAGTGTTCTTGAGACATTGGATGAGTTTGCCACCTTTGTTGACAAAGACAAGGATGTTTGATCATGGGAGAACATGATTTTGAGCCACATAGGTATGGTGAATCTATTTGAGAAGGTAATATGATGTTGCTTTATTTAATTTTGTTTCTTTTTATCCATTTTAATTCCCATAGGAATATATAGGCTTAGTTAGTTAGTTCTTTATGCATTTTTTTATTATTTATGGACTAATGTTTGACTAACTTACTCTGTAATCCTCTCCACATCTTGGCACACCTAATGGGACTAGACGCATCTCACACCTGAAGAATATCATTTTTTAAATTTAAAATATTCATTTAGACCCTTAAAAATCTTTCAAATTGATTTTTTAACTTTATTTTGCCATTTTTGTTTGCCACAATTTTACACAGTAACTGACATCAACTAGTAAGACTAACATCGGTTGTATAGCTTAACCACATTTGGTTAGCAAAACTAACATTGGTTGTATACTTTTCATTGGTCATATTGGTGAAATTTATATCGATTACATAACTAATATTGGTTATAAAATGTAACCGTTGTCAGTTATATAAACCGACATCGGTCACTGTGTTTCTCTTAAAACATAGACCTGAGAGTTCCCTTCTAAAATTTATTATTTCAAACCAAAAAGAGCTTCAAAGCTAAAGGACATGTTGACTTTTTTGCTATAGAACTAAGCTTGACATTTGCTAAAAACATGTTTTAAATCACCTTTTGCATGTTTAAAAATCAATTAGGAACTTTGTCTTGGTGTTTAATGAAAAATTTAGATGCGTAGATGAATGTTTTCAAAGTTCACAATCTTAAGACCAAGGGGTCAAATGAGCACCACCAAATATTTCATTTGAGATTAAAATTAAACACACTTTTTTTTTTCAATAGTTATTTGATTATATTTTTTTTGGCAAAAAGAGGAATGTTGCGTGTATGCTCTTCCATTTGTCCCCTTTAGGGAACCCTTGGAATCAAAAGCACCATTCCTATTGCAAATAGCCTAGTCCAAGGCTTAGAAATAATGTCATCTAAATCACTCCCCAAAAACTCATCAAAGTTTGGGTGACCTTGAAAATGACCCTAAAGTCTTTCTATTTCATGCTTTCTTTATTTTTATGAAACTTGACTTGTGAGGGGGATGCCATTACCTCCCGTGAGTTCTTTAGGGAAGATTTTAACTAGGCTTTCATCTCTTGGAATTTAATTCATTTGGCTCCTAGTTGGAGTTACACATGGGATGTATCTGCATTTGGACATCACACTACACTGATTGAATAGTAGGATGTAGTGGTTATAAAAAGGACTAGATATTTTTACAACTAGCCAATGCCACATTCACCCAATTTTTGTGTTTATCTTTTGCGTCATTTGACATGAAAGTCATTGTGTAATTGATTCCCATAGAATGATCAAAACCTTACTAGTTTAGTAGACCTCACTTTGCCATACCTTGTCAATTTAGACTTAAGATGTTTGTTTTTTGTCATTAGCTTACTCGGTCTTGATTTGTGTCTAAAACTACTTGTTAACCCAATGAACTTAACCAAAACACATTGTCCTCAATTTTATTGAGCAAGGGAGGTGTTACGCTTTTAAATTGGAAAATTCACCTTTTTCTTATTCAAATTGTTATCAAAAACTTTGTGTCATGTCATCCACTTTGGCACAGTCATACTGCCCTATTGATTCTAGATATTTTACCCAATTTGTTTAAATCCTTCATTTACAATCCACATTCAAAATTGAACCTTTTTGAGTTCTAAGGGTTGGTGTGTCAAAGTGGGTTCACCATTTGTGCACCAAGATTTTTCTAACTTGGGTTCAATTTTTCATTCGAATTGAAGCTCATTTATTAAGACTCAAAATCACATTATCATCTTGGTGGACTCAAGTCATCTTACATATGGCTCATGCTTTGAGTCCTAGAACATATTTTATCCTACTGGAATCATGTGGTGACATTGTGTTACCTATTTGGTCATATATTTATACTTAGTGATTCGTGTATGTTTTTACATCTTGAGTTTCTTAGTCCATTTTGTCTTCTTCTTAATCCGGGGAGCTTTCCTCTAAACTTCTAGGGTCAACTTGTCAAAGTTGAAACTAGATTTTATAATACGAGCGTATCACAAAGATCTAGGCTTTGGTGTACTAGTTTTCACCTTGGGTAGTTGAGTTACCTTACCCTCTTCAGATCTACATGATTTCAACCTTACCAAAGGCTGAGTAAACTCATGAACCAAATCTTCTAAATTGTGTGTGGTTTCAAACAACCCTCCCTTATAGTCTCACTGGTACTTTTGTCATTTGTTTAAAAGAGAGCCAAAACATACTTTGTTTGGTTGCCAAACATTGGTCCAAAGTTAGTCAAACACACAAAACAACTCTTTTAGACATGACTCAAAGGTTCACTCATAGTGGGGCATATTATGGCCTTAGTTATGAAGACGATAAATTTTATGATGGTCAAGATAACCTCATTGTTTTTTATGATATCCCCACAACAGTAGGATCTAAAGATGATTACAATGAATATCAACCCCTTCATTTTCTTCTCTTCCCCCATTTCTTCTATCATTGTTCCTCTTTAATTAGGGAACAATTTTCATGTCATTGTTCTTTGTTATGATGTGGTGGAAAGTAATGCCTCTATCGCACATGCATGAACATTTGTCTTTAAACTGCACTAACTTGGTTTTTATTTGTGTGTGTTTATTTGAGTTTTCTTGGTGTTTTGTTGTGATTTTGCACCTCTCCTTTTATTTATTCTCCTTTTCTCTTTTTATTAATTCTTGTCTCTTCTACGTCTTGTGTTTCCTTGATTGTTTTTGCTTATCTCTTTTGTGTTTTAGAACATCTTGATGATTCACATGGATCTTGATTGTCTATATCTTGATCCTATGTTATTACATTATTCTTGGACCATTTTGTTTATTTGATTGTTTTTGGTGTCTTGTTTTTCTGTTTGATTATGATTTTTCTCTTTTATGTTTCATAACATCTTGATGATTCACATGGATCTTGATTATCTATATCTTGATCCTATGTTATTACGTTGTTCTTGGACCATTTTATTTATTTGATTGTTGTTGGTGTCTTGTTTTTCTATTTGGTTTTGCTTTTTCTCTTTTGTGTTTCAGAACATCTTGATGATTCACATGGATCTTAATTGTCTATAGCTTGATCCTATGTTATTACATTGTTCTTGTACCATTTTATTTATTTGATTGTTTTTGGTGTCTTGTTTTTCTGTTTGATTATGATTTTTCTCTTTTATGTTTCATAACATCTTGATGATTCACATGGATCTTGATTATCTATATCTTGATCCTATGTTATTACGTTGTTCTTGGACCATTTTATTTATTTGATTGTTGTTGGTGTCTTGTTTTTCTATTTGGTTTTGCTTTTTCTCTTTTGTGTTTCAGAACATCTTGATGATTCACATGGATCTTAATTGTCTATAGCTTGATCCTATGTTATTACATTGTTCTTGTACCATTTTATTTATTTGATTGTTTTTGGTATCTTATTTTTTTATTTGATTTTGATTTTTCTCTTTTGTGTTCAAGAATGCCTTGATGGTCCACATGGATCTTGATTATTCATATCCTGGTCTCATGTCATTAAGACATTCTTGACTTTTGTTTTTAAACATTTTGTTCCTACTTAAGATAATATCTTGATTTCAAGTTAGGTTCATTTATGTTTATCTTTTTCTTTATTTTTTTTGTTTAAATGTAAGTCATTTTAAATCTAGTTTTGGTCATTGTTTCACCATTATCCTTAGTTATAGATATTCACATTTGAACTAGCTTAACACAATTTTAATCTTATGTTATTCTAATTTATTCATAATTATGATGCCTAATTTATTTTTCTATAGCAAGCACTTTGTGCTCAGGTCTCAACATCTTAACATCAACATCAGCTCCGATGAACGATTCTCAAGAATACTTTGCAAAACCTAGGCTCATGATATGGACTTAGGCTTCTAGGTAACACGCATTTCAAGCTTCTTTGTCTATGCTTATATGTGCATATCTTTGCATACATTGTAAGTCTAATAAAATTGTTGGTCTATTTTGATCATTCCTCATTCCATTCTCTCCCAAACTTGGGTGAACTACATTGGCCAGAAGTTTATGTTGGAACATGAGTCCATGGAACTATGAGGTAGCGCTCAATTTATATTGAGGTCAGCTTAACTATCTCCATTATTATTTTTATCTCTCTAATCACTTTTTGCATTCTCATGATTGGTTTTATATGGTTTTCTAAGCCATTACACCATTGCATGTACATTTTCACCCATTCGCTTTAACCTATCTTTTTGGTTATATCTTTTAGCTATTTTGCTTACCATTTGCCCATGTTGGGGCACAACATCTAACCCATGTCTGATCAAATCAGCTCTATAGGGGAAAAATTATTCTTTATTCTTTATCAATGATCAAAATTTTCCCTACTGGGGTAATTTTTTTTTATCATGATCACATTTGCTCTACTAGATTACTTCTTATTATCTTCTCTTTAGAGACCTTGTTCTAGTGGTGCTTCCCTTCCTAAATCAAAACATTCTCTCTTTTCCTCTAATTCTAAGCTCTCCACATTAAATCCTATGATGGAAATATTTTAGTGTACAACTTGTCTCAGGATTGATCAATGTTGTAAGTGCATAGTTTGTACTCTCAAATTGGGTACATTTACAGTCTGTCCCTTACATTTATGGATTGTATATTTCCCATTCCCCTTGTTTTTAGGGCCTATTATACTTCTCATTATATTTTTATATTTGATGATAATCACATGTGAAAGCATTGGCTCATCTGGATGTGGTCTATTCCATGGGTTAATCTCTCACTTTCTCTTTTTGAGAGTCCATCCTTTTCTTCCATCCTAGTATGTCCTCTCGAGGGGGCATCATAAGTCTATTCCATTTTATTCTTGACAACTCTTTTCTTTGAAAATATGTTTCTTCACCTAAATGTCTTGATATTCCTTTTCAAATAGGATTAAAATGTAGACATCTAATTCCTAACACCATTTGTGTTGAAATTGTCAATCTTACTTGAATTGCACTCAAATGCACATTCTGGGTCAAAATCTATAAAACACCCTAAATGGTTCTAAATTCTCACTTACAAGTGCCAATTTAGGTCAAAGTATCCCTAATTATGGAAATGCATTTTATGGGCTATCTAAATTTGATCAGATCATTTTGAGTCAAAATGATAAATTCACCATTTAGTGCTCAAGATCACTCTTTTCTTCTAATTCATTGGTACACATCACATACCTTTGTTATTTGGTGTTGAAAACATCCTAAATGGGAATACATCTCCAACACATCTAACATCACCTTTCAGTTCCTCTCTAGTCAAATTATGACCCAGTAATATGACTTTTTGACCAATTTGATTAATTGTGCACCAAGTTTAAAATAATTACAAAATGTTGATTAACCTTGTTTAAGGCTAATAATCCAAATCAAGAGATTAAGTGGATTTTCCATGAGAGTTTTTATTTTTTTTTTTGAAAATTGATTTCTATTAACTACATGATTAGTTGACATCATTTCTTGGGAAGACATCCCTAGGCCATAAATGCCATAAATATCAGGATTATGGGTCACCCATGCCTAGTTAATGCCTCCCATGCCTCTTCAATGCCCCTTCTTCCAAGGTCATGATGAAGATAATTATGGATTTAATTCCAAATATTAGGATTATCCATGGCCACACATCTCAATTTTGAGATGGATGGTCATGGTTGATCCTAACCAATCTCAAAAATCTATAAGACCCATGACTTAGGGGCAACTTATTCTACCATAATTTTATCCCACCCTTCTATCTTACCTTGAATGCATTTTACACTAACTTGGTCCACTTTTCATGATTCTTGACAAAAAGGCTTTGAATCCTTGGCACTCTGAACACATTCTTCATCTCATTCTAGATTGATCTTTTCAATAAGCATCTTCTTTGTTATGTCTAAAGCATGTTATAAGCTTGAACACTTTTTATCCCTTGACTAATTATGATCTAGATTATGTCTCATGAACATTATGAACATCCTCAGCAATAGTTCTATAAAGGAGTTCAACCAAGATAGTATTGTGCAACTTCAGATAAGTGAATAGAAACATCTTCTCAAATCAAGACCACTGCTACACTATTATAGATAGGTGAATGTAGATACTTCTTTTTTACTCCAGGTTGCACATTATTCTATATAATATTTGCTGATCTTTATTGTTTCATCAAAGATCTCTTGCTCTCATCAATTTATGAGCATGGGCCATTGTAGTTGGATTAACTATCTTATTGGAACCTCTACTCTTAAGATGTGCATCTCCTCGACTAGATGGTCCCCCCTTGTGCATATTTTATCCCAAAAACAACAAAAACATTATAAATACTTTTAAAATACCAAAAAAATCATAACATGATCCAAAAAATAACAAAAACATTGTCTTATGCTTTTATACATTTGTACATTCTTGTATCACCTTGTTATGCTCTTGTTGTTTTACAAGATAAAAACACCATTTTATTTCATCTTGTCCCACACACTTGACATTTTAAAGATCATTCTTTCTCATCTCATCATCTTCTTATTTGTGAAACCATTGTCATTTATTTGTCATATCTTCCATTTCTTCTATAACATTAATCATGATGGTCTAATCATCATTTTTCTTCTATCCCATTTCCTAGGAGAACTACATTTGGCTTGAAGTTCATGTTGGAACATGCGTCCATGGAACTATGTAGGCATCATCCACTTGTCTTATACATCTGGAGTCAGCTCAGCCAACCCCTTCTTTTTCTTCTCTTCCCCCATTTCTTCTGTCATTATTCCTCTTTAATTAGGGAACACTTGTCATGTAATTGTTCTTTGTTATGATGTGGTGGAAAGTAACACCTCTACTACACATGCATGAACATTTGTCTTTAAATTGCATTCACTTGGTTTTTGTTTGTGTGTGTTTATTTGAGTTTTCTTTGTGTTTTGTTGTATTTTATTGGTGTTTTTTTGTGCTTTTACACCTCTCCTTTTATTTATTTCCTTTTCTCTTTTTATTACTTCTTGTCTCTTCTACATCTTGCATTTCCTTGATTATTTTTTCTTATCTCTTTTTGTGTTTTAGAACATCTTGATGATTCACATGGATCTTGATTGTCTATATCTTGATCCTATGTTATTACAATGTGCTTGGACCATTTTGTTTATTTGATTGTTGTTGGTGTCTTATTTTTATGTTTGATTTTGCTTTTTCTCTTTTGTGTTTCATAACATCTTGATCATTCACATGGATCTTGATTTTCTATATCTTGATCGTATGTTATTATGTTGTTCTTGGACCATTTTGTTTATTTGACTATTTTTTGTGTCTTATTTTTCTATTTGATTTTGCTTTTTCTCTTTTGTGTTTAAGAATGCCTTGATGGTCTACATGGATCTTGATTATTCATATCTTGGTCTCATGTCATTAAGATGTTCTTGACTTTTGTTTTTAAAAATTTTGTTCCTACTTAAGATCATATCTTGACTTCAAGTTATGTTCATTTATTTTTATCTTTTTTTTCTTCTTTTTTTAAAATGTAAATCACTGTAACTCTGGTTTTGGTCATTGTTTCACCATTATACTTAGTTATATATATTCACATTTGAACTAGCTTAGTACAATTGGAATCTTATGTCATTCTAATTTATTCATACTTATGATTCCTAATTTCTTTTGCTATATCAAGCACTTTGTGCTTAGGTCTCAACATCTTAAAATCAACATCAGCTCTGATCAACGATTCTCAAGAACACTTCAAAAAACCTAGGCTCTTGATATGGAATTAGGCTTCTAGGTAATATGCATTTTAGGCTTCTTTGTCTATGCTTAGAAGTGCATCTCTTTGCATAAATTGTAAGTCTAATCAAATTCTTGGTCTATTTTCATCATTCCTCATTCCATTCTCTCCCAATCTTAGGTGAACTACATTGGCCTAAAGTTCATGTTAGAACATAAGTCCATAGAACTATGTAGGTAGCACTCAATTTCTATTGAGGTCAGCTCAACTATCTCCATTCTTATTTTTATCTCTCTCATTACTTTGTGCATTCTCATATGCTTGGTTTTATATGGTTTTCTAAGCCATTACACCATCACATGTATGTTTACACCTGCTCACTTTAACCTATCTTTTTGGTTATATCCTTGAGCTATTTTTCTTGCCATTTTCCTATGTTGGGGCATAACACATGAACCATGTCCAATCAAATCAGTTCTACAAGGGAAAATTTATTCTTTATTGTTTATCAATGATCAAAATTTGCCCTATTGGGGCAAAACTATTTTATCATGATCACATTTTCTCTACTAGAGTACTTATTATCTTCTCTTTAGAGACCCTATTCTAGTCATGCTTCCCTTCCTGAAGTAGAACATTCTCTTTTTTCCTCTAATTCCAAGATCTCCACATTAAAGTACATGATGGCAATATTTTAGTGTGTAATTTTTCTTGAGATTGATCAATGTCATAAGCACACAACTTGTACTCTTAAATTAGGTATGTTTATAGTGTGTCCCTTACATTTATGGATTGTATCTTTCACATTCCCATCATCTCTAGGGCTTATTATACTTTTCATTATATTTTGATCATTGATGGTAATCACATGTGAAAGCATTGGTTTATCTAGATGTGATCTATTCCCATGGGTTAATCTCTCACTTTCTCTCTCTTTTTGAGAGTCAATCCTTTTCTTCCATCCTAGTATGTCCTCTAAAGGGGGCATCATGGGTCTATTCCAATTTCTTCTTGACAATTATTTTCTTTGAAAATATGTTGCTTCATCTGAATGTCTCACTACACCTTCTCAAATAAGGGCAAAATGTAGACATCCAATTCCTAACACCATTTATGTTGAAATTGTCAATCTTACTTGAATTGCACTCAAATGCACATTTTAGGTCAAAATCCATAAAATACCTTAAATAATTTGAACTTGTCACTTACAAGTGCTAGTTTAGGTTAAAGTATCCATAAATAGGGCAACACATTTTATGGGCCAGCTAACTTTGATCAAATCATTTTGAGTCAAAATGAAATTTTTTCCATTTAGTGCTCTAGATCACTCTTTTATTCTAATTCATTAGTACACATCATGTACCTTTGTTATTTGGTGTTGGAAACATCCTAAATGGGAATACATATCCAACACATCTTACATAACCTTCCAGTTCCTCTCTAGTCAAATTACAACCTAGTAATATGACTTTCTGACTATTTTGATTAATTGTGCACCAATTTTCAAATAATTGAAAAATGTTGATTAACCTTATTTAAAGCTAATTAATCCAAATCAAGATCTTAAGTATATTTTCCATGAGAGTTGTTGAATATTTATTTTTCAAAATTGATTTTATTAACTACATCATCAAGTGGCATCATTTCTTGGAAGGCATCCCTAAGCCATAAATGCCATAAATATCAAGATTATGGGTCACCCATGCCTAGTTAATGCCTCCCATTCCTCTTAAATGCCTATTCTTCTAAGGTCATGATGAAGATAATAATGGATTTAATTCTAAATATTAGGATTATCCATGACCACACATCTCAATTTTGAGATGGATGGTCATGGTTGATCCTAACCAATCTCAAAAATATATAAATAGAGAAGCCATGGACATGAATTTTAAGCTTGAATATTGAAATTTATAATGTTAAATTATTTCCAAAATCCTTTGCATTTGATCATTGATTTTGTTTGCAAGCTTCATTGATAGGCTAGTTTAGTGATTTGGAATCATGAGCCTAGGTTTTATGGAGTGTTCTTGAGATATTGAAGGAGTTTGTCACTTTTTTTGACAAAGACAAGGATGATTGATCAAGGGAAAACACACTTTTGAGCCACATAGGTATGGTGAATCCATTTAGGAAGGTAATATGATGTTGTTTTCTTTCATTTTGTTTCTTGCTATTCTTTGTAATTCCCATAGGAATATATAGGCTTAGTTAGTTAGTTATTTATGAATTTTTCATTATGTATGGACTAATGTATAACTAACTTGCTTTGTAATCCTCTCTATAGATAGAACATGAACACAACAATTAAAAGACAACAAGCCATAATCAAAACTTACGAGGGTGAAGATTATATTTAGAAACTACTTCTTTGATGTTGTGTAAACCAAAAATGGTTGGAGCTATAAAAAAATATTTTTCAATGTAACTATATTCATGTTGTAATATACTAAAACCATATGTAATATGCATCACCATTGAATCAATATTTCATCATTTTCAAAATCATCCAGAGTAATTTTGAGTTTGAAATATGATAAAGGCAAAAAAGTCAAATGTTTCTACATAAAATATGATTTTTACTCCAAATGACATTTGAATGAGACAACAATTCTTCTAAAATCTCAGATTTCATATAAAATAGTATGATTTATGCATTAAAACCTCACAAAATTATATCAACTATTAATTACATTAGACATCAATCGAATGTGAAAGTTGAAAATTAATCAAATATTTGAAATGATAAAAAAAAGATTAAATTAAAGCTGGCCCCCATCAAATACAATGCAAGATTTAAGTATTTAAGTGATACAAAAGTGTATTAGATAAAATTTGTCAAAATTTAGTGTTTTTAATAAGGGTATAAAATTTTGTGACAACATTAGCAACCATGGTCAATTTCACATGAGGCTAGGCTAAAATCTTATAATTTAACAAAAAAAATTGTTTGGAGTACAATCCAGGTCAAATTGTTACCTAAGTTATTGGGAAAAAATCCCTTAAGTATTTTCACATGATAGGGGTGTAGTGTTCGACCAATGTGGCACAATGAAAGGGAAATGAAATAACAAGGAGGTTTGGGTTAGATAGGTGATGTTATAATGGCCAATTACATAAACTTTTAGTATATAGTAACACTTTAAATAGCCTAATAACCATTTATCAATCAATTTTTGAAATATAATCATAGATACTTAAAATTGGACACTTAATTTTGATTTTGACTATCTTAATAATCTATGCTAATATCATCCCAAATCAGCTAATCAAGTCTTTTATCCATCTTACATCTCTACTCCATTCACTACTCACCCCCTAATCAATTAATATTTTATTCAATGATCACATCCATTCCCACAAAAATTTCCATCACATCACATCATTTCATTAATGTTTATTAATGATCTAATATCATAAATAATGGAAAACTATAGAATGCACAATTATTATTTTTTATAAATCAATAAATCATATTTTCTATCTCAAACTTGTGACATCATCATCTTCCTTCACAAGGTAAATTCAATGAGAGAAGTGTGAAAGAAAATTATGACATGCTCTTACACACTCCATCCCTCTTCTTACACACTCAATCCCTCTGTTCCACACTACATATTCCTCATTTATTAATATGGAGGATTGATCCTCACCCATTACTTTTCATCTTGTTTGTCTGGTCCACATTCATCAGTCAAGTATATAAATTGGAGGGTTTCCTCCTCATTCTAATAAATCTTGATGATATAGTGAATATATACCATTTTGGGGAGTCATTCACACATAGAGCACATCACTTGTCCAATTAATTGTCTATTTATCAATGGTCAATGCTTTTCATGTGATTACACTCATTTGTCATTGAATAAGTACATTCCTTGAGCCTAATCATGCTTATTTTTTGGCAAGGAGGAGAACAAGAAAGGAAAATATATAATTGTATTGTTTATCTTCCATTTCATTTTTCTCTCTTTCCTTCATATTTCTCAATTAGAGGAAATACACTTGTATTAGTTGTATGCTTTTCAATTTGATTTTGATTTCATATTGAATAAAACTAACCTTTTGTAATCGTGTGTTACATACAGCACACCCAGTGGGAAAAACACCCCAAAATATGCTTTAAAACATCATATTTCTCAATTAAGATATAAATTAGCTCAATATTGATCTTAATTTTATCTATTTTCCTTCAAAATTTATCAAATTTTAGTTCCCAAGTCAGCAATAGAAACACTCTACTAATCAATGAAATCACCTCATCTAACAGTGAAATCACACATAAAATTGGTGGAATCACATTATTTAATATAAATATCACACTAAAAATCAATGTAATCTCTAGTTCATTATCTCTATGTTTATATGATTGTAGATCGGTGGTATTGCTTTAAGAATTGGTAGAATCACCCCGCTAAATCATAAAATCACCCTATGACTATTTCCTAAGACTTAAAAACATAATTTTAACTTCATTTCAATTATCAAAGGCCAAAAATCCAAACACTAACTTGTTTTATGCATGTTTCATGAGTTAAATAAGTGGTTATTTTATAAACACTTTTATAAAAACATTACTTTGTTATACCTAAAATGAACCAACATTTGAATTTATTCTACAACATACTTATATTTTCATTTTATTAAGTTATTGTGTTATTTTTTTGTGAGTGTCTTAGCATGCATATGCTCCCCCATTTCCCACTTGTGGGACCCTAGGTGACCAAAATCACATAAGTTAATTTTTACCTTCCTCGAAGAGATGTTACATATTCTCTCCACTTACCTAATTTTGGGACCCTAAGGATCAAAAATAGAAAACATTCCTTTTTTTTGCTATGTGCATTGGATTTCATCCCCATCTATGAGTCCTTAGGGTGAGGTAACTAGGATTTCATCCCCTAAAGTATGTACCAACCCCATGTTCTAGTAGGTGATGTAAATTCAGAATAGTTGTTGTAAGAGCAAAGAAGTTATGTGTTTTAAGCATAGTTAGTGAAGACAAAGGGTTATATCTAACATCATGCTATCAGACATCATTTTTAAGGTTTAATTTTTGGCATCACCCCACTAAAATATTACAGTTGGAGTGGGGTCATTAAGGGACTAAACCCTCTCATAAATGATTGTTATTATTCTTACTCCATGGATTTGGTTCCCACATACCATGAGGTATATAGAGGACACACTATAAATCTTTGTTTAAACCTATATTAAGACCTTCTATTAAAAAATGATTTTTAGTTTGATGTAAACCAACCTCCCCTAATATCTCATGACATATTATTTGAAGTGAGGGTTACGATATTATCCTTTTCCTACTTCTTGTGAGATAGATACATGGGCTACAGTTGTGTTTTATACCCATTGCACCATTGATCTATGAATTTAATTGTGTTCATATCAATTTATTATTTGTCATCCATACCCATATTTGTGTTTTAAACCTATACATGAAAAACAAAATATAATCTCTAAGTCCAATCTTGTCACATTAAAATTTCAAAATGTTACACGATAAGGCATTACTCTAGCCAAACAAAATTCATCATGTTTGATTATAATGTTAAATTGTCCACACTATACCATTAATCTATCTATTTTTAACCATGTCCACATCTAATCTGGTCTATTTTGACTCAAATTTGATTTTGAATCATTCATCTAAAATCTAGTCAATTTTGACCAATCCAAGTCAACTCAGTACAAGTCAAATAAAGTCAAATTCCAAATTCAATCTCTTTAAAAGTCAAAAAAATTTAAAGGTCAATCATTTTAGTCAAATAAATTCAAATTTAAATTGTCAAATCTTCAAAGGTCAACATCCAATGTCAACTTTGACCAATTCAAACTTTCAAAGTCTAATCCAAAGTCAAATGGTCAACTATAACCAAGTCTAGTCAACATCAAAAATTTAAATTAGGTCTACTTTGGCCAAATATAAAGTTAGGTCAACATTTTATTAAGTCCAATTTAATCAACTTTGACCAAGTCTAATCTATTTTTGCTTGTATAACACACCCAAATTTCATTATGAAATTATGGACCCTCTTTTTACTCTGGAGTATAGATTTTTTATCTCAATGGAGTTTGGTGGGATTGGCCTATTTAAATTATTATCCCAAACTAATAATTTCCTTGGGAGGTTTCAATCGTGATGTTAAGTTTGCTTTGCTATTTTATCCAAGTCTAAAATAGAAGTTGTCATCTAATGTACTTGGTCTAAAGAAGATTACATTTAGGATTTACTTGATCTAATTATTTAAATTTTCCTCAGTTTAAAGAAAATTAGATTTTATAAAACATGTTTTAAAGAGTATAAAATATTCCCTTTTGGTAAAAATATGGCTTTGACTTACACAAGTTGTCTAGTCATTTTTAGAGTTCTTTCATATTTTCCTTAAGCAATTTGGTCTATTATTGCTTCCTTTAAAATTAAAATCACTAAGTGTTTATATGGTTTTATTCTTAGACTTGGTCTCTTTATATATTTTGGACTAAATTATCTATTAAATTGGAAAAAATGGGGTTGTTATTATTTGCTAAATTTTGTCTACCTTTGATTTATTTTTCAACTTTTTACTTAGTTATTTTCATTCAAAACTAAAATGCTAAAGGTTCTATTTATTGTAGGTGCCCTTTATTTGAATTTTAAATGCATCTATTGCCCACTACTTTCAAGACTTTGTTTCTTTTTGAGTCTTCAATCCAAACATCTAACCCTAGTTTAACGAGATGTATCCAAGTGTCACATTTTCACTTCCTCACAATATTTTAGGATTTAGTCAAATTTTTAAGATTCAATAATATCCAAGATAATGAGATGCTTCCAATTGTATCAATCTCACTTCTCTATAGCACTTTGGTAAACATGCCTTCAATCTAAGATTTTGATCTCATAGGTGAATGGCATGACAACACATGGCAAAATACTACTTCTACATAGCCCTAAGGTAAACAGTATAATTTTGGCCTATAACAAATTAATCAACTAATTAAGATGATGCCATGTAGTGAAATATCACTTCACCATAGTCTCAGAATAATCTATACACATTGAGTATACCAATAAACTCTTGAATGAGAGATATGATGCCATGTGTATAAATCTCATTGTATTTTATCCAAAGAAAAATCACCATATTTTTAGCCCACAATCGAGTAAAAACTAAATGACAAGTATCCATATGGCATGACCTTACCAATAAAAGACATGATGGAATCCTTATTAGTAGAACATAACTTAAATTTAATGATTATTTTTCCTTCAGTTCTATTAATGCCTAAGAATGGACATAATGTCTAATCTAAACTTCACACTCAAGCTACAACTTATCCCCTAGCATTAGATTGATTTAAAAATACACAATTCAAATAAAATCATATGGTGGAATTGATCATAAGCATGGAATGCATGTTGGAACTAATAAAAGCACAAAGGACATATTTATTTAAATGTGGTGTGGTCTATATTATATATAACTTGGATAACTAACTATCCCAAGAAGATCTCAACAACATTTAGTTGCCTATCATTCAATTTAAATTCAGTCATCATGCCCCTACTACATAAACTATGGCTGAATAAGTGTTTTAATGAATGTTAAACAAATTTAATCTACCTAAAATTTAATTACAATTTAGTTTTATTGGTCTTGATCTTAATTTACTTGGGATTAAGCGAGATCTTATTAAATTTTGATCTCAAACAGTTGTGTCTTATTTAATTATTGCAACCACCAGATAGTGGGTTGATTAATCAATCATGGACATGATTTTTATATATAAGACCATCTAAGATACTTAGAAATGGATGGTCCATTTAGAATTAGAGGCTAGAGTAAAGAGCCATGCCATTTCATTTCTTGTATTTTCTTACTTTCTAGTTAGTTTTTCCCTTTTTGCATGAGCTGAGGTTGTTTGAAATCAATTATGTAACTCACCTAGTATATGATGAATTATAATCTATGCTTCATAAATTATCTTCTATTTAAAAACCTTGTAACTTGAAATCCATTACCTTCACCTGTATATTATGTCTCTATTTTTCTCCCTTTGCATAACTAACTTAGTCCTTAGAATCTTTCACTATCTTTGTTCCTAGTTGTGTCGTGTTGGCCATGCAGAGATTTATTTTTCAAGGTAATCATTTTCTCAACAAGATCAAATTTGTCTTCTCTACAAAGTAGGCTCATATTTCATTTCTCCATGCCCTTTCTCTTTTTTTATTTATTAAATCTCTATTAGAGTAGGTAAATTAGCCTTAAACTTAAAATATGTGTTTACACGTTTCATCTTGGTTGCAGAACCTTCTCATTATAACTTTTACATTATTGCATATGCATACAAATAATTTAAAATCAGTTATATATTCATGCCAAATCCACTTGCTAATTTCTTGGTCAACCAAACCAAATGACCAACATTTCCCATTTATGTAAAATTTAATATAAATAGGACCCTTATATGGAAAAATTTATAATTCCCAACTAAGTGAGACCTAGTACACTAAGACCAAGTAGATATATACCTTAGGGAGGACAAAATCCTTTTATTTGGGATAGGCAGGGTGATCCATCACCCAGTCTCATAGTTGGTATGCTAATATGACCATTAATATATTTTGTGCTAGAAAGAGGTTGTGAATAAGATTATTTCAAAATTGTAACTTTTTTGGTCACTAAGCCACCTTTTACACTTATCCCAACCTGTTGTGTACTTAAAAAGACATCAATAGATTTGGCACTATAAGTAGGGCTTGAATAGTAATTTTGTTTAGATCTATGCCTTGTCATGGTCTTATTTCCTACCTTTTAACCCTGTTGTGTGCCTAAACAACACATCAACAAGATTTAAACCCATCTATGGCCTTCAATTGGATTGGTGGAAGTTTCTACCCTATGAATATTCTAGGGCCTACTCATGACTTTCCTAAAAATCTTGATAAATTATATTCAAAATATACAAATGGTGGGATTTAAATGGCTGAACAATTACACATCTAGGTGTTTTAAGAGGCCATCATACAATACCATATCCAAAATGAATATGTGGTTTTTCACATATTCAATTATTCCCTAAATGAAGTTGTTTACCATTAATATCTAGGTTTCCCAGATGGATGCATCACCTCATGTGATACCTTTGAAAACTTGTTTGTTATCCATTTTAGTGTGCTTATTAATATTTCTTCCTTGTACTATGAGTTTTATACCATCCATAAAGATCCTAATGAACCCATGAGCTTGTTTAATAGTCATTTTCACTATCTATACAAGAGGTTGAAATACCCATTCCTAAAAATAGAGGCAATGGTTATTGAGATTTATCTTAGAGTGTTAGATCC
This sequence comes from Torreya grandis, assembly GCA_037957365.1. NCBI lineage: Eukaryota > Viridiplantae > Streptophyta > Pinopsida > Cupressales > Taxaceae > Torreya > Torreya grandis. The sequence goes on along the minus strand of JARHVA010001251.1, from coordinate 2,062,210 downwards.
CTTAACTAATATGATTATTTGGAGGGCCCCATCTGCACTCACATCTATAGCACTTACTTACCAATAATTTTCTATCATTTAAAAATAATTGATTCCACATGATTATGATGTTAACCCATTTTCATCATCATGACAATTAGGTGTTTACACCCAAAATCCTTCAGCTTATCTATCTATAAGTCATCCCATGGACTAGTTTTTGCCTTATAATGAAGCATTACCTCAAGATTACAATGAATCCAACCTTCCTATGATCAATGAGAAAATATTATTACTTTTAATGCATGTTATTATGAATATTCAACTTTTAATTAGTAGGAAGTTCTACCTTGTTCTAGTGATCAAGTGTCTTTTAGCGATTTTACTAATTATGTGGCATTTGTTGTAGGAGGCACTCCACTAGAAATATATGGATTAGTCTGGGTTTGCATTCCAAAATTCATAATTTAGGGTCTATGGATGTATAAACAGAATGAATTCTAAATTAGTTATGTTGATTGAGAACATTCTATTCAGTATACGAGGACCAATCCAAGAGATAGTGATAATGATGAGTATGATGATGAAATTATAGTAATCATCTCAGGGGAGTTCATGCATGAAATTTAGAGTAGTAAAGAGTTACACATACAAGATTTAAAATTAGACATTTCTTGCAATCAGTTAGAAGATGAAGCAAAAGAATTAGAGAAGTTGGATGAAGAGGATGCATTTTATGCATCTAAAATGCTCTTTTCATTGGCTATTATTTCTACCTTTAGAGAGATGATTTAGGAATATCAATAGCTTTGTTTTAGTATTTTATCCCCATGTATTCATTATAGAGGGATGCAATAGAAGAAGATAATGTTTAAACATATTGTACACTTGAAAAAGGTGAATTAGAAGTGCTCAAAATGGAAAACTTCTCACCTATGAACAACCTTATCTTTGATCTGATTGGCATGAAATTGAATGGTGGAATCATGAGATTTTCCACCCCTAAAGAATAAAACCGATATGCTATTGATGATAGGTGGGAATAATAATAAAACCATGTCATTATACATACATTAATATACTAAATAACCTAGAAAATATGATTGAATTAGTCATGTACTCCTAAAAATAGTAGAAGCAATCAAAATAAAAGTGATCAACCATGAACATGGTATCCTAAATGATTAAGTGAAGCTAATGAGGGTGAGAGTTAAAAATGACTCGATCTAATGTAACTCTCCACATACTTCATACACTAATGACAAAGCTAAAAGATCCTTAACTTAGGAGAAACCAAACCTATACCTTCTAAATGATGAAAATAACGACATGGATACTACCAAAGTATCCATGTCAATTAAGGATCAGCCAACAATTGATTCACTATTTGGTTTCCACAAAGAAATTATATCTGCTAGATTGGGTAGACAAGCTACATTGGTATGAGTTGATGTCCACCCCTCTCCCCCATCACAATTCCATATTTGGGCAGAGGTATATTTTAAAACCTATCCCAAATGCTTCTTAAAAATTGAATGTAAGTATATGGCTAGGTTTTATAGCATCAATCTCCTTAATTTTCATGGAAGCATAATTAATAAGACTCTTTGGGATAGTGTTTTTCAACATAAAGGTCAACATAGATAAAAATATGTGTTTTATCTTGGTAGGATTCCTACCAACCTTTTCAAAATCTTGAACATGAATGTGTTCCATTTTAGGTGTCTACAAAATGAGAACGCCTTATTTTTAGCCAAGGGGAATTTCCTCAACCTCCACTTTTGGGTTTGATCTTAGCTTGACAAGTCCCTATAAAATAATTTATTTTCCCTTCTTAATGTTTTTTGTTTTCCTTTCCTATTTTGTTTTAATTTTTCATTTTCTATTCTTGGTTTAGTTTGATTTCTTGTTTTGTTTTTATAATTTCAACATTGGGTCTATCCCCACTATTTTTCCCTATGGCTTTTTTATCACTTAAAATGTGCACCCATGTGCAAATGGCTCTCATGCTTGATTGCATGTAGCTCTTCTACACCTAGTGACTAGTAGCCAATTCATAATCGAATATACTTCTCTTGATCAAAATGAACAAGGAGAGTTACCATGGACCTGTACCTTATACCTCATTTAAATGTCAACCTAAGGATGCAGATTTGATAGGATGACATCACTGTATGTTCATGCTCAATCTTCTAATTTGACCTTATGCTAATTATTATCTAAGATGTTGAAGTCATGAAATGAATAAAATTCTAGAAATAGACATAAAAAAATACTATGAAATAAATGCTTATATGTTGGAAGCTTCCTTAAACAAATCTAAGAAAGAATATAAATCACACAATTCAAAAATAAAACACACAATACATAAAGAAATGAAATAACATGCTTAGCTATTAAAAAGGGTTGGATTGTTGTTGTAGACTTCCAAAGGGGTTCCTTCCTCCTTATAACTCTAGATTCAATCCTTCCTCTCTCAAAACTTAATTGAACTTAGAAATGCTTGTTCATATTAATAAAAATTACAATAATGAATTACTATAGGAAATTAAAATAATATTTGCTTGACAAAATGTAATTTTGATAATCTCTAATCAACATCTACTATATCTCAACTCTATTTATACATATATATACCACAGAGGAGATTGTTTCATATAGAACAATATATATTCTAATCTAAGATACATTCAACTTAAGATAACTAAAATTGGATCCTTTTTCTAAAGATGTCTTCATATGAATTATGTAACATTATTGTAGGATAAACAAGATATTTCTTTCTTCAACTGCTTCTTTATTGGGCTCCAAGGAGGTTATGATTATTTTTGTGTGTCAGTTGAAAGGGGAATAAAAATATGTTCATTCACAACTTTGGTCATATAATGGCTAAAGGATGGTATGTGTAATGAGATTCCATTATTGCAAGACATTTTGTGTTATATACCTATCTCTCCAAAACATCCTTAAAAGACATTATAGAAAAAACATTCTAAAGCAATAGATAAACATCATATATTTAATGGCAATACATGATTCCTAACTATTAAAAGAGTATAGAAACATAATGTTATTCAAAATATTATGGCTATATGTAGAAGGAAACTTATAAAAAAGTGTTCAAAAGCATTGTTAACAAGCAAGATGAGTATAATATATGAAGACAAGAATAGAATATTTTTGGGGCTCATCACACCCCCCAACTTAAGATCTTGCTCAACCTTGAGATGTAAACTTTTTCATTCCCATTTCATAAAGAACTGTGAAATCCATGGGATCTATAGCATAGTAATAAAAATCTTGGGATTCATTATATTTATTTGTAAACCAAGCTCTGACTTCTTTCTTCAACATGATAGTATCTTATTCATTCAATACAACATCAGGTGCTATTGATTCTCCTGATAAGTATCTAGATTTTATTCTCCTTTTTCCTATATTTAGCTACTTCTCTTCCTCTTGTTTGCTCATTCAATAAATATGATGAAAATGCATTTAGTTGGACATATCCAACATATATATTAGGGTTCCACTCCCTATCATAAGGAAAAACATAATTGTGAAGGTAGAACTTCAATAATTGTGCTTGTTCTTCTTGTGAACTTTATTTATAGATAGAAAAGAAGTAAAAGGGATCAATAAATTCATGAGGCATACCACAATAAATTCTTATAAATTTTAACTTATTCCATTGATCTTCAAGGTAGACTGAATAAACTCTTGTAGGAGGCTTGTAGTCAAGGAGCTCTTAGGTAAGACCAACTATATCTTCAATTTTCTACTTCAGCTTGGATATTCTCTCTTCCTTCAACTTATTCTCTTCTTTAAATTTTTTATTTTCTTTTCTTAATTCCTTCAAAATGTTAGATTGACTATCCATCCAATTCATCAATTTAGAAGATATTGCAAATGAATAATGATACCTAACTTTTTGGGTGGTTGTAGGTTCTTCATGTTGATTTACCTCTACAAAAGGTTGTGAAATAATGACTGCCAATGGTCTTTAGTAGAGGGATGAAACTAAGAAGTTGTTATAGCAAGTGTATCCAGTTCTCCTCTAGACTAATCCTATATCTTCTTTCTTAGTCTCTTAATTTCTTGTAAGGATTTCTCCAGAGTGGAAAAATTCTATGTGTATAGTAGGTTACTCTAATTGTTCCACTTCTTCCTACATTTGTTCATCATGCAACTCTTCAAGACTATACTCTACTTGTTCTGCCTCTTGATTATATTCTAAATAACATTCTCCCTTGTTTATTTCATCCTTTAGGTATTCATCACTTCTAGTAGTTTTTTCTTCTCCAGATTCTTCATTACTTTCAATAAGAAAAGAAGGTTTAGTTCTTATTTTTCTTCTCAATCTATGGGATCTATGAGGAGTACAAGTTACCTTGACCTTTTTGGGAGAAGGTGGAAGTTCCTCCTCAAAATCCTCTAAATCAGGTCAGAGAATGAGGTTCTTCCTCTTTCTAGATTCCATGCCTATGGAAGTCCTTTCTTCAATCCTTGTTGAAAGTTCTTATGTTGCTACAGGAAGGTCTCTTTCTGCAGGTTTTTATGGAGCTACAAGAAGGTTTTATGCTATAGGTTCTTATGGAGCTATAGGAAGGGATTCTTTTGATCTCTATTCTTCTACCTCTATTTCATTTCCTTCTCTATCATTTTTTTCATTTCCTATTACTTGAAAAAATTCTTTCCAACTTCTGTTGGGTCTAGTCCTTTGTAAATAGTCTTAAACAATCAACTAGATTAGACAATGCTGTGAAAGAGCTTTAGAATTACCTTTTTGAAAAACCTTTGCAATTTTTGTGATCATGTGGATTAAGAATTTGGGAATGTTTATCTCTATTCCATGCCATAAATGATTCATGAACTTGATGTGTATGCCATGCAACATGGAATACCTCCCTTCACAAGTGAACTATCTACAAATGAACTCAATAGTTTTGGCCTATTATCTTGATAAGGATAACCATGTAGTTCCATACTTTAAAGTTTGTAGGCTTTCATTTCCTTGGATGAATTTTTGTCTCTCTACCTTAGGAGAGAATTTGTCTTTCCATGCCTCCCCTATTCATGGCAATCCTATTACTCTACTAATGATAGTCTTTGTCAGGGTTATATCCATTCCTCTTACTATTTCTAGGTTATTGTGTAATGAGCCAGTGAATTATTCTATATTACATTATCTAAGTCCTATATCTTGTCAAAATAATATGCCCATCCTACATTCTGGAACATGGCCAAGATGTTTGGGCTATTGGTTAAAGGGGTGATATCAAGTGGTTCATGTTTTAGCAAGTCCCCTCCCATATTATGAGATGAAATTTGAGTTATAGGTTGTGTTTTTGCAGCAAAGGTTTTATGGATTTGGAAAAATGTTTGTGATTATTTTTCTTTGGAAGAAAAATAATCCATATGAATTTTGGAAAATCTCCCCCCAACTTAAACTGTCACTTGTCCTCAAGAGATGAAACTGACATGCACAAAATGGCTCGTGGTAATAGAAAAGGGTGGTAGTAGAAGCACATCAAAGGTCACATCAATCAAAAAAGGAGAAGATATGATGGTGCATTAATACCATTAGTTACTATCATCTAGTAATAATTAAAATGTATGACAAGAAATAAATATAAAATAATTACCTTGTTACTTGTAGGAATACATTTTATTAATGTGTAAATGATGATTCAAAGTGATGATCATGGCATTTGTTGTTGTTTGAATGGGATAAAAATTCTTTATATAGGATGGAATGATAAGAATACAACCTGCAAAAAGATATGTTTCCTATAGAAACAAGTTTTATCCTGTAGCAACAAGTTTTATCCTACAACAAGTTTTTCATCCTGTAGCAAGAAAGAAAATGTATTTTTTCTTTAAGGTAATGAATATTCAAGCAAAAAAAATTGAAAAAAAAAAGTTCTATTGTAGTAGTGTCCCTTCTCTCTTTCTTTTAATGAATGCCGATCAGCCAGTGACTTAGTTTTCTGAGATAACATCCATTATCAATGCTTGAAGGTTTTCATTACTAAATTTTTAGATTTTTTGGTCCAAACTTAAATGGAATCACAAGAATATAGGAGGTAGTATTTTATTCATCTTTAACTAAGCCACTGTGAATGACTTATTCTTAGTTGCAGGAGATTTATCACTCTTAGAATATATTAGAGAAGGATTGACATAAATACCCTTCGACTATAGGAACAGGTTGATTTGCTTCAAGAAGTTAGAAAGTGAGAATTTCCTTAGAAAATGGTCTCTTATATAGCTTCAGTCTATGGCCATTAATAAGTATTCGTAATTGAATAGAGTCAATGGTCATGAGCTTTATAGCTCCATTATCAAAAACTTGTTTGATCTCATAAGGCCCAAGCCATCTGGACTACAATTTCCTTTATGCTCCTTGTATTTAGAGTTTAAAAAGAGTGCCAAATCACCAAGTTTTAAATTATTAGTCTTAATATTATTTTCATACCAACCCACACATTGTCTTTTCACTATTTCAATGTGATGAATTGATTCCATTCTTAGTTCATCAAGTGCATTCAGTTGCATGATCCTATTTTGTTAAGATTGGGAAAGATTTAATCTCAAATTAAGTGTTATCCTTAATATTTTATGTTCAAACTCAATGGGAAGAACACACTTTTTACCATAAACTAGTTCAGATGGATTGAAATTACTTGTGATTTTCTAAGTGATTCTGTAAGCCTAGACTTCTTCTAGAAGAGTTAACCAGTCTTTTCTTGTAAGTTGATGGTCTTCATGAGTATATTTTTCAATTTTTTATTTGTCACTTACACATGACCATTTGACTAAGGAGGGTAAGGGGTAGAATTTTTGTGTTTGATTTCATATTTTTTACTAAGGTAGATGTGAGGTCTGATGTGAACTATGGGCCTTGGTCTGTGACTATTTATCTTGGTACTCTATAGTCAGTGAATATTTCTTCATAAAAGAACTCAGCTACTTTCTCATCTCAAGCATGGGTTAAGGCTTTGACCTCTACCCATTTTGTGACATAATCAGTGCACACCACTGTATATTCTTTTTTATTGGATTTATGATCAATGAGACCTACAAAATCTAGTCCCCATTTGTTAAAGGGTTTCAAAACTAGTTGTGGTTGTAATGGCATTTCATTAGAGCAAGTGGGTTTTCCCATATTCTGGAATTGATCACATTTTTGGGTATACATCATTGCATCCTTATGAAAATAAGGCCAATAGTATCTATCAGTGAGTACTTTTATGATAGTCCCTTTGGTAGAAAAATGACCCCAATCGAGTTCATCATGGTATGCTCTGAGAATGTCATAACCTTCATCTTCTCAGATATATCTTCTCATAACTAAATCTAGTCCAATGATAAAGATATATCTTAGAATCCAAAAATAATGTTTGCTCTTTTGGATTAGATGTTATTTGTCCTTAGGTGATAAATGTTGTGGTAGTGATCCTATAGCAAGATAGTTATCGATATCTATGAACCAAGGAGATTGAATTGTTGCAACAAATAAATGTTCACTAGGAAAAGAATCATCAACAATAGGAATGTGCTCATAATTTTAAAATTGAGATATAAAATCTACTACTACATTATCTTTACCTAGTTTATCCATAATGGTAATATCAAACTCTTGAAATAAAAGCAACCACTAAATTATCCTACCTATTACAATAGGTTTATTCATTAAATACCTTATTATTGTATGATATATGTGGATGAATACTTGGTAACCTGTAATGTAGTGTCAAAATTTGTTGATGGAATAGACGACAGCAAGAAATTCCTTTTATGTTATAGTGTAGTTGAGTTTAACCCCTTAAAGATTCTTATTGCTAAAATAGATTGCATAAATTAGAGATTCATATTTTTGGACAAGGACAACTCCTAAAGTGGTTTTAGATGCATCTATGTGGATGTGAAATTTATTATTCCAATTAGGCCCTCTTAGAAAAAGACTTGTTATGAGAAAGTCTTTGACTTACTGAAAGGTAGTTTGACAATCATTAGTCTATGTAAATTTAGCATCCTTTGTAAGAAATCCAAATAATGTTAGGTTGTGGAGCTAAAAGCTTCACTAGGATGCAAACAAGAGGAGTTACAGAGGTTGCAGAGAGTTGCAAAATGAGTTGCAGGGCAACTGACGTCAGTCTGATCAATCGACGTCGGTCACAGTGCAGTGTAGAAGCAACTGACATCGGCTATGAGTCGGCCGACATCGGTCAGGGAGGAGCCGACATCAGCAACCTGTGTGAGCATGCAATTTGCATGCAGAATTTGGAGAGTCTATTTTTGGACTGTCAGTTTGCATGTTAAAGGCTAATTATAGTCTTAGAGTTACGAGTCTAATTATTGTAATTAAGATAGTCTAATTATTGTAAGCATGAGATCTATATAATAGAATCATGGGCTGTATTGTAAATTAGTGCTAGAGAGTAAGAGAGCAAAATAAGCTCCTTCAAAGAGAAGAGAGCAATGGTGTGTTCCTCCTAGTGCCATAGTACCAAGTGTGGGTGCTAGTTTGGAGAATCAGAAGGGTTCTTCGTGTATGTATGATCTTGGTCAGTAGGTGTGCAGGACCACGTTTAGAGATCTACAATGGTGAGTAAGCTCTATTAATTTGCAGGTGGTAGCAAAGAGCAGGGAGATCTACTTGGAGTACGGTTGTGTGCTTGGTGTACTGGCAGTGTTGTTACTGACTGGTGGAGGTGAATAACAACTCTGTATTGGAGTTGTGTGTTGGGACCGTAAGAGAGAGAGGGAAGAAGTCCTTGAGGTGTGACAAGCCTTTGAGGTGGAAGAAGAAGTGGCATCTTCTTTATTGTATTTCCTTCTAAGTGATTATTAATACAGTTGTGTATTGTCTCTCATATCCTGTGTTGTTTCATATTTCTAGTTACTTATCATTCTAGTCAAATTCTGTGTTTAGTTGCTAATACAAGAGGTAATCATATATACTCTTATTGAAGAGTAGGATCCTGACAATTGGTATCAGAGCTTTTGGTTGGGTTACTAACAGGTGGTTTCAAATTTGGTTAGTGTTTGTTGATTACGAGGTACTCACAGGGTTTTCTAATTGAGTGGGAGTATAGCAATGATAGAAGAAAGTAAGCTACGAATGGAAAAATCAAATAGCATGAATGGTCTGATTGATGGAAAGAAAGAGCAGGTAAATAAAGATTACTGGTTGGTAGAAGATTAGTATGAAGAAAAGGGAGGAGCAAATGTTGCAGGTGATGTTGCACAAGATGTTCTGGATAAAGTAGAATCTTGGTTCACAGATTCTGTTGCCTCTTTCTATGCAGCCTGAAATAGAGCATCTTTTCATGGGTATGTCTTGGGAGACTTTAGAGAGATTTATTTAGGGGTTGGGGAGCCTTGTCAAATTATTAATGAAGGGTAAGTGAAGCTGAAATTGCAAACGGATAACACACGGGTGTTGAAGAAGGTCATGCGGGTTCCAGTCTTGGAGATGAGTCTAATTTCTTCAAGAAAGTTGGGTGATGAGAGATGCACAGTAACTCTCACATCAGATGCACTTTAATTAGATGGTGGTAAGAAAGTAGGTATCCTTTATCTATCTACTTATATTGTTGATTCACCTTTTGTTGCAGAGATGTGGCTTTGTAGGCTTGGTCACATATGTAGGAGGGGAATGCATGTTTTTAGGTAGAGGTCAGATGTCTTTGACAAGCTAAAGAACTGGAAAGCCTTGGTTTTCATGGAGGAGATGATGGACAGAGATTAGGTGAGTGAACTAAATCATTCTGAGTAGGGCTGTGTTAATTGGAACAGGGTTTTGACCCAAAAGGAGCTCGCAGGAAAAAGTTATCACTCACAAGGAAAACACAGATATCAACGTCGGTTAGAAAAATGACGTCGACATCCTTCCAGGGACCGACATTAGCTATGTACAGATTGACATTGGTAGCTCAGGGGTAGATAAACACTGGCATTGGTCATGGAGAACTGATGTCGGTGATGAGGTAGTCGCAAGGAATCGACGCTGATCGGGTGTAGACTGAGATGTGACCGACATTGGTCACTGAGATGGATTTTGGGTAGACAACAAGCTGTCAAGGAGTCTCAAATGCCCATATGGAGGATTGAAAGAGTAAGTAAGCCTCAAATTCATCATTTTCCTTCTTTACACTACTTGTTGCTCACTGATGGTCAAGAATCAGGAAGTCATTAAAGAAGCAGGGCAGGTAGATCCAGGAAATAGTGGGAGCTTGGCATGGATGAGGATTGTGATTCTTTGGAGAAGAATCAAATAGGAGTTTTTGGTGGAGTTTCTAGTGGGAAGAAAGCACTAAGAGATGAATGGATGTTCAAGATGAAGAAGAGCAAGAATGGACACGTGAGATGGAAGGCCAAGGTATATGGTCTTAAGGTAGCTGCAGGACAGTGGTATAGGTTTGACAGGTGGATGACAAAGCATGGCTTTAGTCAATGTCAGTGTAACTACTATGGTTTTCTGTACTAGGTGGATGATGATTTTAACATTATCTTGTTACTGTATGTGGTGTGGTTGCTTGTTGTAGGGTTACACATGCAGGGAGTTTTTGAGCTAAAAGTAAAGTTAGTTCAGAGGTATGTCATGAAGAATTTGGAGTAGAAAAATTCTTTGGCATAAGAGACATGGAAGATCACAGGTTGATTTTGTCTCCAGTAGGAGCTGATGTGAAGAAGGTGTTGGCAGTTCAAGATGTAGGATGCAAAATCGGTAAGCACACCAAGGGCTAGATAGTTCAAGCAGAGCTTAGAACAGTGTTTGAAATCACATGAGGTCTGGTGTAGACCTGAGTTTTTCCAAGCAGTGGGAGTTGTCAGAGAGTTTGGAGCCAATTTAGGGAAGGTGGATTCTCAGGTATCTGAGAGGGACTAGCAACAAGGATTCATGTTATGTAGGGTTAAGGTCTTCACTACATGGGTTTATAGGTTCAGATGTGGCAGGTTACTTAGATGACAGGTGTAGCATCATAGGTTGTGTGGTGGTTGGTCTTTAGGATTGATCTTGAAAAGGGATACAAGCCAGGAAACAAATTAGATGATGTATAGGTACAGGTACAAGTGTAGCTATTTATCTCCAAGTGGGAGATTATTAGGTTGTGGAGCTAAAAGCTTCACCAGGATGTAAATAGGAGTTATAGAGGTTACAAAGTTTGTGGAGAGTTGCAGAATGAGTTGCAGGGCAACCAACATTGGTCTGATCAATTGACGTCAGTCACAGTGCAGTGCAAAAGCAACTGATGTCGGTTATGAGTCAACCGACATCGATCAAGGAGAAGCCAATGTCAGCAACTTGTGTGAGCATGTAGTTTGCATGTAGATTCTAGAGAGTCTATTTTTGGACTATCAATTTTCATGTTAAAGGCTAATTATAGTCTTAGAGTTGTAAGTCTAATTATTGTAATTAAGATAGTCTAATTATTGTAAGCATGAGATCTATATAATAGACTCATGGGTTGTATTGTAAATTAGTGCTAGAGAGTAAGAGAGCAAAATAAGCTCCTTCAGAGAGAAGAGAGCAATGGTGTGTTCCTCCTAGTGCCATAGTACCAAGTGTGGGTGCTGGTTTGGAGAATTCAAAGGGTTCTTCGTGTATCTATGATCTTGGTCAGCAGGTGTGCCAGACCACGTTTGGAGATCTACAATGGTGAGTAAGGTCTATTGATTTGCAAGTGGTAGCAAAGAGCAGGGAGATCTACTTGGAGTATGATTGTGTGCTTGATGTACTGGCAGCGTTGTTACTGATTGGTGGAGGTGAACAACAACTCTATATTGGAGTTGTGTGTTGGGACCGTAAGAGAGAGAGGGAAGAATTCCTTGAGGTGTGGCAAGCCTTTGAGGTGGAAGAAGTGGCATCTTATTTATTGTATTTTCTTCTGAGTGATTATTAATATAGTTGTGTATTGTCTCTCATATCTTGTGTTGTTTCATATATTTCTAGTTACTTATCATTCTGGTCAAATTCCATGTTTAGTTGCTAATACAAGAGGTAATCATATATACTCTTATTGAGGAGTAGGATCCTAATAAATAATGGGGTGAAAATTTTACTAAAATCTTTGATGAATCATCTATAATAACCAACATGTCCTAAAAACCTTATAACATCTTTCTAATTCTTTAGTGTGGGTAGATCCTTAATGATACTTATCTTTATTGGGTCAACTTAAATTCCAGTAGGGGATATGTGATGCCCCAACACAATGCCTTCATTCATAAGCATGTAACACTTTTCATTTCTCAAAGATAATTGGTGGTCTTGGAAATGTTGAAGAACTTTCTCCAAGTTGGTGAGCATTTCTTTGAATGTCTGATCATAGACAGTGAAATCATCTATGTAGATTTTAACATAGTCATGGGAGAGATTAGGAAATATGCTCAAAATAGCCCTTTGAAAAGTAGTTGGGGCATTGTAAAGGCCAAATGGTAAGATGACATAGGCATAATTCCCCAAGGGCAAGTAAAAGTGTTTTTATCTTTGTCTTATGGAGCAATTCATATTTGATTATAACCACTATAGCTGTCTAAGAAGTAAAATTACTTTTTCCTTGCTAATATATCCAACAATTGATCAATGAATAGAAGGGGAAAGTGATCCTTTTTGGTAGTAACATTCAATTCTTGGTAGTAAACACAAATACACCATTTACCCCATTTCTTAGGGATAAGGACTAGGGGAGAGACCACTGTCTATGTGAAAGGGGATAAAGAAACCTTGCATCCAAGAGTTTTTATATCTCAATTTTGACAATATCTTTAACTACAAAATCCATTCATCATTGGGGTTGGTGAATAGGTTTGAATTATTTTTTAATGTAAATGTGATGCATGCATAAATCTAAATCGATTCCTCTCATATCATGGTAGTCCTAGGCAAATGTTGTGTTCTTTCTCAATATTGTAAGTAACTAACTCTTTTATTGGCATGTTAATGAGGTGCTAATGTTGAGAGGTTTATTTGGTAGAATGTCTACTTGCTTTGTAAAAGAGATCATGGTTTCTACATTGGTAATTAAAGGAGTATAGTTGTATTGATGGGGAACAAATTGATGAAATGTCCAAATGTCTCTTGCAATTTTAACAAAATCATTCTCAAAAAAGGTATTTTGAAGAGGGCATGGTGTACATTATAATAGGTTGGTAGTTATAGGATCTTGTCAATAGGTGATTTGCAAGATACCAGTAAGGATAGCTTCTTCTTCTTGTGCCTAAAGATTCGGACACCAATCAATTGTGAAGAGAGTCTATAAGAAGACAACTTCTTCAAAGTCATCAATCCAAGGGGTTGGGCCATCATTTTGGGAAGGCTGAGCTAGTAGATACAAAACCAATTTCTTATTATCATTTTCATTGGAAATTAGCATTTTTATTAACCTATAGCCAATAAAAGCATCAATAGTAGCCAAGCATGGGTGGCCAAGGATGAGAGGATAACCCCCCAAATTGCTCTTTGGCTATGGGACAATAAAGTCTAATGGATATTGCTAGGATTCCATAGTGATAACAAGGTCCTCAATAATCCCCTCAGGCTTAATAGTTGATCTATTAGTGATCTAGAGGATAGTGGGTATTGGATGTAGAGTTGTAAGTTTTAGTTTTTTCATAGTCTTCATGGTCATCACATTGATGGTTTTACCTAAATCAATTAAATTATTAGAGATGGGTTTGACATGGATGTTAACATTAACTACAAGACTTCTTGGATTAGAATATTTTGGGGGAATTATGTTTCCCAACATAATATCTATTTGTTGGCTAATGACTTGGAATATTTTAGGATCCTTCTTCTTTCTTACCAATTTTTTCAAACATATATCTTTAACAACTTTATTTTAGATGAGAACATCTTTTATTACTTGAAAGAGTGAGATTTTTATGCACACATTCTTGAGTTATCGTAAAATATCTAATTTGGGCTCTGGTTCAGGACATGATATGTTTAATCTCTCTAAAAAAGGAGGATTGTCAGTTTCTTTTTGATATTTTGATGGACTTCGCTTAAAATTAGTTATGGGTGGCTATGGATTAGTATGGAGTGGAGTTAGTTCAAAGTGTTCTATGATTATGGGTGAGGTGGGTTGTGTAATAAAATGGCCTAAGTGAATTTAAACTTAATTAATATCCAAGGTGTATGTTGGATATTACATTATTTTAGTGGATTGTGTCATTTGAACTGACTTATTGGTAGGATTGGGGATGGGATGGCAGGGTAATTGAGTGGTTCAAATAGGTTTCTGAGTGTTCAAAATTATTGCCTATTATTTTTTTGGTTGTTTCATTTTCTAGGAAAATCCTTAATAACCTCTCCATTTTTATTGCCATGGATTAAAAGGAAATAACCATTGTTAGTTTTGAAATTGCCCCAGTTGAGGTTGTTCTTCATTCTATTGCATAAATAACTAATTTTGGGGTAGCTACCAATTTATTTGGGACCAATTTTGATTAGGTATATTCATCTAAGAAACATATTGAGGATTATTTGAGAATTAATAATTTATAAACATAGAGTTTGATGGCATACCTAGTCTTTGTACCCATAGTTTCCATTGAGCCACAAAAAACACTTGATTCTCATCTTCTCCTATGGCATCCAACTCCACTATCTCAAGATTTTCCTGAGTTATACTAGTTACCTGAGATTTTATAGAATGGAAAGTGCAATCCACCTTCTTATTTTTTCATTTAGGGCAATATGCAACTAAAGCTTTTGTAGTTTCTTCTTGCTTCCTCTGTGTATGTAATGTATAAAGCTGAGTAGCTAGGTGGATAATAATGTCCTACTCCATGTCCTAGATTAGGTTATTAACTTCACATTTATACAGTCCTACTATAAATTCTATAGGAAGGGTTCTACCCCTACTTTTGTTTATGGTTGATCTAGATAGTTTGTACATAAAACTGTTAGTTCATCAAATGGTGTAGAAACATCAGCACCAAACATAGATTTAGTGCTTCTATAAAATTATCTCTAATTCCTTTTAGGAATATTGACTTGATTTATTTCTTGTCCATTTTAGTTTTCTTGGATTTTTTCAAGTTGAACAAAAATCTTTCTATATATTCTTCTAATGACTCATTATCAACTTGCGTCATTCAGAATATGTCATCTCTCCTATAGTTTCTACCCCTATAATAGTATTGGTATTTCATCAAAAACGTATCCTTCATTCTTTCCAAGTAGAAATGGCATCCTTTCCAAGTCCCATAAACCATCTAAGTGTTACATCTTTGAGTGTTGCTAGAAACAATTTCATTTTCTAAGCATCTTGATTATAATCATAGCTACTACATAAGATGTTGAACTTAAAAAGAAATGTGCTTGGATCCCTAGATGTTTTTACCTTGAAAGTAGGGAGGGTAGAGTGAGGGATATTATTTATAGATGAATTTCCATTAGGATTAAGGATAGTAAATTCAAAATTATCAAACTCATTGGTAGTGTTTTCTTCCTAGTGACACCCCATGAATACTTTTTGTGTTAGTAGATGGGAGGTTGTTACTACCCACCACTCAAAATTCCTATTAATTATTTTATTTCTTGGGGTGTAGAAGATGGATAATTTATATTTATTCTTATAAATATATGGATTCCTATAAAATGGTGATGGTTTGGAGGTTTTAGAAGATTTAGCTAGTGTCTCAGCAAAGAGTTTTTCTAAATTGGAAGATTCTATTGGCTTAGTGTTTCTTCTAGGAGCAAGAATAGCCTTGAATGCCTCCTTAGAAATAAATTTGGGTGATGGATGGAACCAAAAATCATATTATTTAGTATGAGTTGATAATGTGGGAATTATCAAAGGTGGTGCATGTGGGTCTCTTCTAGGGGTATAAAAACCCTCAATGTCTCTAGCTTGTGCTACTAGTCCAGCTAAAAACTCTTTCTTCTCTACCTCTTCTATTGACAACTATGAGTGATCTTGAGGAATTCATTCATGTTCTTTAGTTTATTTAGGATGAATTTTTTATCCTATAGTAATGATTGATAATTTAGGAAAAAATCTTCCTGTATAGTCCCCTTCACTTTGCATATGTCAACCACTTTTTTTTAACTTTTTGCCCACCTTGCCTGCACAAGGTTAGTAATATAGGGGTTATTAAAAAATTTCACTATCCTAATTTCAAAAAGGGAACTTTAAACTATGAAATTAAGAAATATTTAATCTAAATAACAACAAGCTTTGAAAAAAAACAATAAACATCTAGAAACAATTGCTATCAAGATTGAAGATTACAAGTGTGTGACATCCTTCTCTAACAATGGTGCCAAAAATGACTAGCAGTCAAATCACAATCAGATTTACTTCTCTTGATAAAAATGAACAAGGAGATTTACCATGGATCTGTACCTTCTACCTCATTTAAATGTCAACTCAAGGATGTAAACTTGAGAGGATGATGTCATTATATGTGCACACTTAATCTTATAATTTGACCTTCTACTAATTGTTATCTAAGATGTTGAAGTCATGCAGTAAATGAAATGCTAGAAATAAAAATAAAATAATACTATGAAATAAATTCTTATACATTGGAAGCTTCCTTAAAGAAATCTAAGCAAGAATGTAAATCACACAATTCATAAATAAAACACATAATGCATAAATAAATTTCAACTAACATGTTTATCTATTAAAATGAGTTGGATTATTGCTACAGACTTCCAAAGGGGCCCCTTCCTCCTTCTAACTCCACCTTCAATCCTTCCTATCTCAACACTTAATTAAACATGAATTACTACAAGAAATTACAATAATAATTTCTTGACAAAAGGTAATTCTGATAATCTCTAATCAACATCTACTATATCTCAACTCTACTATATATATATATATATATATGTATATATATATATATATATATATATATATATATATATATATATGTATGTATGTATATATATATATATATATATATATATATATATATATATATATATATATATATATATATATATATATATATATATATATATATATATGTATGTATGTATATATTTATATATCACAGAGGAGATTGTTTTATACATACATACATACATACATACATACATACATACATACATACATACATACATACATACATACATACATATATATATATATATATATATATATATATATATATTCTAGTCTAAGATACATTTGACTTAGGATAACCAAAATTGACTCATTTTGCTAAAGGCATCTTCATAAGAATTATACAACATTATTGTAGGACAAATAATTTGTTTCATTCTTCAACCGCTTCCTTATTGAGCTCTAGGGAGGTTATGGTTGTTTATGTGCATCAGTTGAAAGGGGAATCAAAATATTTTCATTTGTGGCTTTGGTCACATAGTGGATTTAGGATGGTTTGTGTAATGAGATTTTATTTTTGTAAGATGTTTCATGCTATATACCTTCTCCAAAACATCCTTAAAACACATTATAGAAAAATCATCCTAAATCAATAGATAACCATCATATATTTAATTCCAATACATAATTATAAGTATTAAAAGAGTATAGAAAATAAAATGCTATTTTTAAGATTATGGCTATATTCTGAAGGAAACTTATAGGATAGTGTTCAAAATCATGGTTAATAAGCAAGATGAGTATAATAGACGAGGACAAGAAAAAAACATTTTTGGGGCTCATCACCTAACACCTTGGACTTGTGTACTGGAAAGTGATTAAGTGTTTTATTATAACAATGGTATCATCCCCTAAGGTTTGGGACTCTTACACTCCTTGAGACAAACCTCCAAAGCAGGTTGACTTCCTTCTATTCTATATGCATCTAGTTTAGGACCAGCCCATAGGCCTATAGAGTAGAATTAAATCTAAAGCTAGTGCTAAAATTAAACTCAAAAAATGGGAAAAGGGATGGAAAAGGTAAGAGATTTCTAGAATGTAAAAGGTGATGCACCAAGAATAGAGTGATCACCTTGCTTACTTAACGAAAGAATAGAACTAATAGATTGGTTACCAGATATTCAAACTAGATGCATTGTATTAAGTGTTTCACATGGAGGTAAGGGATCACAATATAACATTATAAGGGATGATAAATGGTCCATAGATAATGCTTAGACCTACGTATACACAACATGAGACCCATATAGACTTTTAGTTCTATGCATAGGTGTGAAGGGAGGATGATAATGAGAGGAATGAACATCCAAAAACAATATCAAAAACCATGAATACACATACATGTAACATGAAGAAAATTAAATCAATTCCCCCATAACATCCACTATGAACCATGCCTATTAATTTGGCCTGACAATCTAAATATGTAAGTACCTATAAGGATAATCCTAGATCTTTAGGTAGCTTGCACACTTATTTAGGATGAAGATATGCTTCTATAGTTAGAGGAGATGTGTGTACAACTCTAATATCCATCGTTGAATTTAATTATATTTTGATTCATCTATTTTAACATCTAATTGGGCTCATCTATCATCTTTGTTTATGGCTTCCATCTAGCATTCCACCTAGAATTACATGGAACCTGCATAGGTTTTACTTA
This sequence comes from Torreya grandis, assembly GCA_037957365.1. Lineage (NCBI taxonomy): Eukaryota > Viridiplantae > Streptophyta > Pinopsida > Cupressales > Taxaceae > Torreya > Torreya grandis. The sequence goes on along the minus strand of JARHVA010001251.1, from coordinate 2,043,691 downwards.
TATACTACCATGTGACCTCTATACATGTGGTAGGGGTTAGTACATTTGCCTATCTTTTATATCCATATGTGCACTAGACTACATGAACTAAGTTATATGAAACCTACATATAAATAATCTACATGGGAGGGAGCATGTGCCTTTATTTGAATATCAAGTGCATGTTAGGCCATACACACACCTTTAACTTGGATACACACTATGCAAAGGTGTATGGGGGAGTTATCTAGGAACTTCATGTTTACAAAAGAGATGGTGCATGATTTATAATTCAGGCTATGAATAATGAAGTCATAGTTGTCATTATTAGTGCTTAGGTGCATGACTTAATCATTTAGGTGTGATAACCCCTCAATAGGAGTGCACAATAAAATGTATATTTGGGACATGTACTTATATATATAAATCTGCACCTTACACATACATGTTAAGGATTTGAGATGTTTTGTATAGAGACATGGATGGGTGTTTACTATGGAAGGCTTGATGTTGAAGTATGATATCATAGAGATGTTTGAGAGTTATGAACCTGTACAAGGAAAAATACACAGTCTAGAGTAGAATCTATGAATAAAGTAAGTGTAAATTATTTTTTTTTAATTTTATTGTAAGGCCCCATATCTTGGACTTAATAATTCCCTCAAATAAGAGTGTGTAAAAAAAATTAAAATCTCACGTGTGTGTACACCATTAGAATTTGCACTATGCACACTTCCTTTCTTACTACTACCTAAAGCTTGGGGACCTTGCATACATGGCATATGCACACATTTAATTATATGTTTAGCATAAGGGTGATTAAATATTTACACATGGTTTATAACTATTATTTCTTTATAGGTACATGTAAACACTCAGCTAAGGTGCAGATCTACACTAACTACCATCCTCAGGTGCTTGTGAGGAACATCTATGTGCAAGCCCATTTTTGAGGGACCCATCACTATGTAGACATGAAAACCTTCTATGTATCATCTTATAAACTCAACATATTTGTGGGTGACTTGGAGATTCAACACTTTTAGCAACCTTTATGGGTTGCTTGCCTACTAAGTAGGAACCTAATAGCTTTTGAAGCAATCCATTGGGCATAGAATCATTAAAGCTTCAAATCTATCCATCCACACTACTACTACAATTTTTTCACATGCTTCTCTACCTTAGCTTCATATGCATGCCTTTATATAATGATTTTACTACATGATCTTTCACACTTTAGCTACATGATAAATTATTGACCTACTAGTGAACAACTAGGCCTACTTCACAATAAATAGAGAAAACAAGGAAAAATAAATGTGTAAAATAACTTAGGGAAAAGAAAACAAGCTAAATTACAACCATATACATGCATTCACAAGAAATTAGGGAAACAAAAGATAGTTAATCTACTATGTATAAATTAGAACTAGGGGATCTAATTTTCCTGGGTCAAAACAAAAACCTTGCAGTTCTCCTTCATTGCATATGAGCATGTTGTTGCATGATGGGTGGAAGTGAATAGGTTTTTTAACCACAAATGGGGTACACTTTAGTTGTTTTTAAAATATTTTCAAATATGGTGGTCTATCTAGACTCCCTTTTGATGAATGGATCCAATCAATAGTGTGTATGATTCTTACCTAGGTAGTAACTATCTTCAAAACTAAGTTAATACCTTATGAAATTCATCATGCCCAACTACACTCCTTATTTGTGTTGAGCCTTCTAAAATTATGGAATATTATACCCATTGCTCTATAATCCTATGAACTTGGTTAACTACCCTTTTTTATTCCCCATATATGCTAGCCCATTAATATGTGATTCCTCTCTACTATGACTTCATTCATACCCACATCCAAATGTGCTCTCGAGTCATTATTCAGGTCTTTGACACTAAGTGGCTCGATGTGATTTTTTGTTTCAACGACATCCTCAACCTTGGGCTAAAACTATGCACTACTTATTCACTTAAAAAGGCTTGATAGGACTTGGTGTAAAGAAGAAACTTTGTCAACATTTTCACCTTACATCTTGGGAACCACCAATTTGATCTAAGCTTTGAACTCTTCAACTAGCTCATTGAATTATTTCCATAAGCCTATAGGCTTCTCCTCTAGCTTGGATAAGTTGGGCATGAAAGTGACTTCATTATACAATTGTGATTGTGCCTGTAATTTGATCTCAATGTAATCATTGCCTTCTTCTTTTTAAAACACATACTCCTCATGAATTTCTTCCTCACATTCAATGTCCTATACTATCACACAAGGTGATAGTTCCTCAAACAAGTTAATAGTCTCTCTCTCTTGTTATTCCTTAAACTCTTTATCCTCATCCTTATTCTACAATAGGTTTGGTCCTCCTAGTTTAATAGTATAAAGAGGGATATGAATAATTATCTCTTCCTCATACTCAATTGAAGTACTCTTCTATTCATATAGATAATATTTATTTTTTCTCCCATACAATCGGGCCTCCTTTGAAATGGGCTTTTGAGTTGGCATAGGCATATGCTTCTTTATAGAACGGGAATCCTTAATACTCATGATTTTAAAATTGGAATGCCTACTTAAGAGTTTGGAAGGATTACCTTGTCTAAACCTAGGGACCTTGAGAATATAAGGTTCCCACCTTATATGTTGGTCTATGATCATAGGAGAAACTTGTTTGAAGTTAGGAATAGAAGAGACTATTTGGGGCTTCTTTTTTTATGTTTGCTTGAATACTTGACATATCTACTCTTACTTTACTACAATCTACTTAGCCAAATATTCCTATTTGTATCTTCTTTTTTCTTTCACCTCCTGCTAGTGGATGTAAGCTTGGTAAGTAAACTCCTCAAATTGCCTACTATATTCAAGATCCTTGTCAACATCCCTCATTTTTTGGGTGAATCTCAATAGTATATCCTTTATGCTTTATTAGGGTTGGTTAAGATGGTGATAATTTTGATTAGAAACAAAATAAATTTCACAAAGTTGATTAGAATCATGAGTAGGTAGCCAAAATGGCTAGGTTGAGGTGGGATGGAGGTGAACATTATGAGGAGGTGGATATCTTGTTGGTCTAGGCCAAACTTGGGTGAAGCCAAGAATAATTTCAACCTGATATTGGAAATGAGAAGATGTAATAATAACATTTTCAACAAATGGGGGGAAATGAAATAATTTTAGGCTCTCAAGTTGCTTAAACCAATAGGTGTTACATTTGGAGTCTCCAAGTGCTATATAGAGTATTTTCAACACTTGAATCACTAAGAGTGGCACCAATCCCTCAGATAACTTTTAAACTTCATCCCATTTGGCATGCCAAAAAATGTTATCATTTAAAACATGCACCTATGTGTGAATGGATCTCATGATTGAATATGTGTAGTTCTTCCATGCCTAACACCTTGTAATTGTGTACCAAAGAGTGATTTTATGTCTCATTATAATAATGGGATCGTCCCTAAGGTGTGGGACTCTTGTGCTCCTTAGGATAAACCTCTAGAGTAGGCTAGCTTCCTTATAATCTAAATACACCTAGTTTAAGACCTACATGCAAACCTACAAAGAGTAGAATGAAATATACAACTAGTGATAAACCTAAACTCAACAAAGGGGAAAAGGGAGAAGAAAATGTAAAATATTTTTGGAATGTAAAAGGTGATGCACCAAGAATAGAGTGAGCACCTTACCCTCTTAATGATATAATATAACTAATACACTGGTTACCAAATCTTTAAAGTGGGTACACTAGATAAGTGTTTCACATGGAGGTAAGAGAACACAAGGAAGAATTAGGAGGGATGGAAAATGGTCTATAGATAATGGCTATGTAGATTTGTATATACATAACATGAGACCTATAGAGAATTTTGGTTCTATGTAGAGGTGCAAAGGGAGGACAATAATGAGAGAGATGAAAATATATAGACAAGATCAAAAATCATAAATGCACATAAAACATAGAGCATGAATAAAAGTAAATGATTTCTTATTAATTCCAAGGTCTAAGGCAATCTTACAAACTTGACTGGTTAGAGCTTTGTTATACTAGAATAGGGCTCTTGAAGAAAAATTTTGGTTGCATTATGATGCCTAGCAAATGTCAACCATTTTACAATAAAAATTAGGGCTTATGTAGTTGTAGGTAAGGCCCTATGTACTTAATGTAGCATTGAATGTGGTAGATAAAACTTAAATACAAATTTTTGTGCTTAGGGATCTATGACAATCAAGAAGTCTAAGTTCCCATACAATATATATATTGCAAACTGTGCCTATTAATTTGTCTTGACAATTCAAATATGAAAGTAGGTGGAAGGATACTCCTAGATATTTAGGTGGCCTACATGATTATCAAGGATGAAGATACACTTCTATAATCAAAGGAAATGTGTGTGAAGATCTAATAGCCATTATTGAATTCAAGTGTACTTGGATTCATCTCCCTCAACATCTAATTGGGCTCAGCTACCATATTTATTTATGGATACCACTTGGCAATCCACCTAACTTAATTGCATGGAAGTTGTGTAGGATTTGCTTAGATCTTATCATGATGCCTCTACACACACAATAGGGGTTAGTACATGTGGCTATATTTGGGATCCATGTGAGTACTGGACTACATGCACTAAACAATGCACAAGCTATACATGAATAATCTACATGGGAGGGAGCACACTCCTTTCTTTAAAGATAAAGTTCATGTTAGGCCATGCACACACCTTTGACTTGGACACACATTACACAAAGATGCATGAGGTAGTTATTTAAGAGATACAATTCTATAAAAGAGATGACACATGACTTGAAATTTTGCTTATGAATAATGAAGTCACAGGTGTGATTATTAGTGCTTAGGCATGGGACTTCATCATTTTAGTGTGATAACCCCATAGAGTGAAGCCTAGAAGAAAATGTATACTTGGGGAATGCAATTGTAAATTTAAATTTGTAACATGTGCACCTTAAATACACATATTTAGGATTTGAGATGTTTTTCATAGAGACATGCATGGGTATTTATTATGGAAGGTTGGCACTAAAGTATGATACCATAAAGATGTTTAAGAGCTACAAACTTGTGTAGTAATTAATGCATATTATAGAGTGTGATCTATAAATAATGTAAGCATAGATGTAATTTTTTGCATTTGAGCATGAGATCCCATCTCTTGGACTTAATAAATCCCCTAAAAAGGAGTGCGTAGGCAAAATTAAATTTTTACATGCATGCCTACCATTAGATTATCCACTATGTGCACTTCTTTATTTACCACTACCTAAAGCTTAGGGACTTTGCATGCATGGATTACACATGCATTATTTTTGTGCTAAGTATAAGGGCACTAAAATATTTATACATGGATCGTAACTAGGATTTTTTCATAAGCACACATAGACACTCAACTAAGGTTTGGATCTTTGTTGAATACCATCCTTTGGGTGTTTGCAAGGAACATCTATGCATAAGCCCATTTTTGAGGGACCTATCACTATGCATGCATGAAAACCTTCTACACAACATCTCATGAACTCTTTTTAGCTAGGGAGTGACTTGGAGAATCAACAAGTTCCACATTGGCCAAGAAAAAATGATGGAGGAAAGGTCTATAAGTAGGCAGATTAGTTGACATTTTTATGTGAGAGTGTTTTTTGAGTTTTTTGTAGCATTAAATTTGGTTTTTGAGTCAGTTTTGAAAGATTTGACTATTGTGTGTGTTTTTAATTTGTTATTTTTTGGATAAGATTGGGTAAACTAGTTGGCCACTAAAAATATTATCTCAAAACTAAACACAAAATTACATCTTAAATGGTTTTTGGATTTATTTGGGCAAACCTACAATGGTGAAGATATAGGGTGAAAAATATATAATTCTATCTTTTATTTTCCATGGTGGTCCACAACTCTAAACTAAGATATTAAAAATAAAGAGATAAGATAAAATAAAAAAACTATTATTCAAAAAACCCAATTTTGGGTGATTCAAACAATCTCTTACAAAGCTATGGATGCCTAACTGGTAGTAGAGTAATTCCTTGAGTGGGATTAGAGGCAATTCAATCATGGCTATAAATGTTCGGCTAGTAGTAGAGTAATGTCCATACAAATGTCCTCCAAGTAGAATTCACTATCCCAATGGTTGGGGCCATAGTAGTTAGTCCTTATAGGACCTAAGAAATAATAAATCAATTTAATTTCACACATTGGGTCAATGAGAATAATGAATTTGGTTACCTAGTTACTCCCATCATTTCCTTTATTTAATCTAATCATGTTACATGTGTTGTCTTAGCCAAAATGTTTGGGTTCATAGACATGTTTCTTTCATTACAAAATACTTAGGAGTATTTTCCAATAGAGTCACCATTTTTTGTTACTTGCATAACACACTCTAATTTCATTATGAAATCATGGAACCTATTTTTTATTTGGATTCTTGTCTTTTATCTCAATGGATTTTGGTGGCCTTGGCCTATTTAAATTATTGTCCCAAACTAAGAAATTCTTTGGGAGGTTGTGATCATGATGTTAATCTTACTTTTTTATTCTAACCAAGTTTGAAAGATAAGTTGTCATCCTATGTAATGGGTCTAAATAAGATCCAATTTAGGGTTTAATTGATCTAATTATATAAATTTGCCTAAGTATAAAGAGTCTTAACTTTTATGAAACATTTTTTGAAGAGTATAAAAAAATCCATTTTGGGAAAAATATGGCTTAGACTTAAGCAAACTATCTAATCATTTTTATAGTTTTTGCATCTTTTTATTAATAAATTTCATCATTATTTATTCCTTTTGAATTAAAATGACTAAGTGTTTATATATTTTTATTCTTAGACTTAATCACTTTTTATATTTTATACTAAATTGGTTGTTAGTTTGGAAAAAGGGGGATGTTCTTATTCACTAAATTATATTTGCCTTTGTTTTCATTTTTGGTTTTTTACTTAACGATTTTCAATTAAATCTAAAATGTTAACTATTAATTATTTTTCCCACGAATGTCCTTTATTCAAATTTTCCATGTGAATATCACTCACTACTTTTGAGAATATCAGTTTTCAAGTATTCAATCCAAACTTCTAGGCATTGGCTTAGCAACATACAACCATGTCTCACATTTTGGCTTCCTTAGTAAATTTTCAAGGATTCAAGAATCTCCCAAATAAGTGAGATGTTTCCAAGTGTCTCAATCTCAATTCTCAAAAACACTTCAAAAAATGAGCCTTCAATCTAAGATTTTAGGCTCTTAGGTGAATAGGATGATGCCACATGGTGAAATCTCACTTCTCCACATCCCTTAGGTAGATAGGATAATTTGGGCTTACATTAGATCAAGCAGGTGAGTGAGATGATGCCATGTGGTGGAATTCCACTTCAAAACAATCCCATAGCAATACATACACATTAAGTAGATCGACGAGCTCTCAGATGAGTGATATGATGCCACATGGAAAAATATTGTTACATCATAAGTAAAGAATAGTCAGCATATTTTGAGCCCATAATCAAGTAGTGATTGAACGAGAAGAAACCAATTTGCATGGAATTCTAAATAAATGACATGATAAAATCCTTATTAACATCACATAGTTTTAATTTGATGGTCATTTCACTCGTTAAAACCTTTAAATCTATAGAATGGATGAGATGTCTAATTTGACTTATCAAGTTGTAACTTATCCCCTGGTAGTATAATGATTAAAAAATTCACAATTAAAATCAAATTCAATGGTTTCCTTGATTATGGACATGACATGCACGTTATAACTAAGTGAAAAACACATAAAGGATAAAGATTTCCTTAAATGTGGTGTGGTTTCTACTATAAAAAACACGGTTAATTGACTATCTCGAGAAGATCTCAATGACATTTAACCACTTAAAATTCAATTCAAATTCAGTTAGCATGGTCCCTAATATGAAAATTATGGTTGAATAAGTGATTTAATGAATGTCAAACAAGTTATATCCACCCAAAATTTAATTATAATTTAGTTAGAGTGGTCTTGATCTTGATTTCATTGGGATTAAGTGAGATAAGATTAAAATTTGATATCAAATAGTTGAATTTCATTTAATTCTTAAAACCACTAGATAATGAGTTTATTAATGAGACCATATACCTAAATTATATATATAAGACTAGCTAAAAGTCTAAGAAGTGGCATGTCCATTTATAATTAGAGGCTAGAGTAGAGGGCCCTGTTATTTCATTTCCTATATTTTTTATTTTCTAGTTATTTTTTTCCTTTTTACATGAGTTGAGGCTATTATAAATCAATTATATAATTCACTTGAGTATCTGATGAATTCCAAACTAGATTAAGTTCTTCATGAATTATATTTTAATTGAAATATTTGGAAATTGAAATCCATTGCCTACACATGTATACAATGACTCTATTTCCCTTTTCTTGCATAGCTTACTTAGTCCTCAGACTCCTGAACTATCTATGTTCTTGGTTGTGCTATGTTGGCCACACAAAGATCAGTTTCTCAAGAGACTTTTCTACTTAATTAAATCAAATCTATCTTCTCTATAAAGGATACTCATCTTTCCTTTCTCTCTGCCTTTTCTCTTTTGTTTTTTCATATCCTTGTTAGAGTAGGTATATTCTCTTGAAAATTGTAATATGTGTTTACATGTTTTATCTTGATTGTAGAACCTTCTCATTGCTACTTTTTCATTATTGAATATGTGTGCAATGAGTTTGAAATCAATTGTATTTATATGCCAAATCCATTTGTTAATTTCCTGGATATTAGACCTAAAATCCAACATTGCCCATTATTTATATGAAATTCATTCAAAATAATCCCCTTGTATGGAATAATTTACAACATCTAACTGAGTGAGATCTAGTCCATCGAGACCCAATAGATATAGACCTTGGGGAAGAATAAGGCCTTCCTTTAAAGAGAGGTAGGGTGAGCCATCACCTAGCCTAAAAATTGGTGTGCAAATTGGACCATTAACACAATCAAATCAAATCCAAGTTAAACTTTGACCAAGTCAAAATGAATCCAAAAGTCAAATTCAAGGTCAAATTTGACTATATCAACCATTTCAAGTAAACTATCCAAAATTAGGTCAAATATAACCAAAATCAAATCAAGTCAACATCTAAGTTCAACTTTAACCAAATAAAATCAAAACATCAAGTCAACCATCATAAGTCAAATCGGGTCTACTTTGGCCAAAATGAAAATCAAGTCAACATTTTAAAGTCAAATCAAACCAATCAAGTCCAATATATTAAACTTTTACCAAGTCAACCCATAAAGTCAAATTAGGTCAACTTTGACCAATTCCAAAGTGAAACATTGAAAAAAAATCAAATCATGTCTATTTTGACCAAGTCACTTCGATATTTTATTCAACCTCCTGCACATGTCAGTTGGGAATGATGTAATCAAAATAACCATCTTTTCTTCCATCCATTTCAAATCAAATTCAAACTCCAGTTAAACATAAATCTACCCTACTTGGGGTAAATCAAATCAAATCATCCCAATCAGCATCAAACATTAATTCACCCTCCTTGGGGTAAATCAAATCAAATCATCACATTCAAATCAAATCAAATTTCCCTTCTTGGAGAAAATTATATAAAATATTAAAATCAATCAAGTCCAAAATATTAATTCCATCTACAACCATGGTGTCCAAATCAAATAAAGATAGATCACAATTTGAATGTTACATGTTTGAAAATAATGATGATATATTTTTGTGACTCTTAGAAATAGGTGTTCAACATATTACAAATTATGATCCAAAAAAATTAAGCTTCATCCTAAGCAAGCAAATTTGAATCATTCCACATCAACATAAATTAAACATCTCATCCATTGGTATTAATCATCACATCCCCCATCACACTAGCAAAGGGGAACCTACTTTGGCACCCTTATCTAATATCCATCTGGCCCCTAAGCCATAACATTCGCATCAAGATTCAAGTTCATCCATGTCCAAATATGATTTTAAAATTATTAATGAACCCTTAGAGGAAATATTTTACCAATTGATTATGAAAAACATGATTGTCTATCTAAACACCATTTTGATGAAAATAATTTAAAACCTAAGTGGTATCAAGAAGAAGAATATTATGATTATCATAATATTTAAGGCCATTCCCTTAATTGATGTGTTAGATTCATGATTTATATACAAGTTTTGACTGACCATGGAGACATTGAAATATAACCAATTATGTCCATGTATAAGGATCACCAAAATGAAATATGTTAAGATCCTTTTCTAGACCACAATTAGACTCATCCACTAATAAGTCAAGGTCAATACAACCAACACATCTTTGACATTTTTTTCAAAACACCCATATTTGATGAGCCTCACTTTGATGAACCTCATTATATAAGTCCACCCATATTTAAAAAATCCTTCTTAGATGATCCCATCTTAAAAGAACCCATCATTGATCAACATTCTATTTTTATCCATTATACAACATCCCCAATTTTATGGAATGCATTCATCCCCAAGCCTTCATTGTCAAACAAGAAATGGAAAAGTTAACTGTGAACATCATGATCCAAAAAGACCTCTTTGTGGCCACATTCAAATTATATTACACATCAGATTTAGGTTCCACTTTAGAACTGATATCAACATCAATGTCATAGTCATGATCCCTCAGCATCAAATACACACCTCCTACATATTAGTTTTAATACATTAGTGATATTTTCATGGTTTTTGAGTAATTTTTATTCCACATAAAATCATGGTCTCTTAGTATATTTATAAATATTGTGCATCCTTTAATATTTTCATAAATATCATCCATATTTTTCACATTAGCCTTATATCCCTTATATTGACATCAAATCTCCCATACCCATTGGTAGCGACTAATAGAATCACACTTCATTAGAATTATTCCATAATAACATATTAGGATTAGAATTCATGGGGATACAAGACAACATTTAGTTAGAATAAAATTCCCTTAGTGAAACCTTATTTGAGGCACTATGGGACCATCAAGATCAAAATCCTAGAAGTCCATAATAAAATTTCCCTAGTGAAATCTTGTTTGAGGTGCTAGGGTATGATCAAAATAAAAAATTATAGTCCCTAAGTGAAAACCTATTTGAGGCATTATTTGATGATCCACATACAAATTAATTTAATCAATAATAATTTGTTGGTGAAAACCTATTTGAGACACAAATAGATGAATAAATAATTTATGCATCACTTGATGATGACATCATTGAATTTAATATCATAACAATCGATAATCCAAAAATAATTTAGATTAAAATAATGTTCGAGAGTTATCAATTATGTCATGGTGATGTTATGGAGGTGTCCTCTTGAGTGGATGAAGTGCTTTGATAGCCTAGGTAATAATGATAAAGTGTGCAATGTACTTGTCCTAGTGTGTTTGAGGTATGCTTGGTTGATCTTCTACTTTGGCATGGTTAGAGATGTTCAAGGATGAGTATGGTGATTAAATAATGTTAAATATGTCCCTAATATGTTATATATTCTTTGATATCTCTTGTGCATAAGTGGAATTCATCTAGTTTTCCATAGTTTTCATCTAGACACTTTAGGTCTAGTGGTAGAAAATCTAAGTAGGCAATTTGATGATGTCACCATTGTCATGTGGTAATGAGTCAAGGGTAGTTGGTCATATGTTTGTGATAAAATTATTCCTTAGTTATTATGCACCATATCTCAAGTCATGCATCTAAGCGTGGTCAAAGATATGAGGATGCAAAAAAAGGGTTCTCAGTTAAAATTCATTATTTTTCCATAGCCAAATTTGCATGTGACCAAAAAGAGCTAAGTACGCAGTTTGATGATGGATGGAAATTTCAAGAGAAATTGATCCTATGGGTTTGTTTAATTTTTATCTTATTTTATTTACACTAAATTTAAAATCATATATTGAAGCATGGAAAAATTTATACATCCTCAAAGTTAGCCTCTCAAGTAGGTTTTGGCATAGTTTACTCTATGACAGAAGATTTTTGAGAAGGCATTTTAATGGCATTATATATCACATGTGTGATGGTTCTAGGAGTAGTGTGTCACATGGTTGGATTATCCTATGTGAGGAGATCATTTGGTACAAATTTTATATCATGTGTTGAATCAAAGAAGTTATTAAGGTTCAAAAATGGCTACTTAGGCATATTGAAATGGTCCCCATAGTCATTTTTACAGAAGTTAATATTTGAGAAAGATCGATGGATATAGGATAATGATTAGCTATAATAAGTTAGGAAGAAGTGAGATGAGGATAGGTGTATGACATTTAACAACTGATCAAAGTTACAGTATAAAGATCTAATGGCTAGTGGGTGTTCATACAGATTGATCAAATGGTGAGCATTGATAGTTAAAGCCCTAATTGATTTGTAGAGATCGACAAAGTGCATTGAGTTAATATTTCAATATTATATGAGATGAGTCAAAGTGACTAAGGTTTAATATTTGGCATTGGTAGATTATGTGTTAAATATCTAATAAGATTGATGGCGTGTATTCTATCTGAGCTAAGAGGACACAAGATGTGAGCATTATGTTCGAAGGTTAACTGTGACCATTTGTATTTGAATATTTGAATTTACAAAGGAAAAACCAATTTTTGGTATTTAAGTTATATATTTTGATCTAGAATGAATTTGATCATGAAGTAAAAATAAAATTTATATACGACTCTAAGGTACATCTAGAAATAGAGACTTGAAGATCTAAAAGTGAGTACAATCAAAGATATTGAGCCTATAATTTGACTATGTGTTCATGCTTATTCAACAAGTGACCTGAGAGGGATATTTGAGCTTGTTTTAATGTTATTTTGATGTTTCATGATGGATTTGATATTCAAGAGTGTTGTAGACTCCATGAGGATGATGTGTGAGTATTTTTGAGGTGTGATCAATATATTTTGAGTATAAACAATTATTAATAAATTAAATGTATGTTAGATAATTGTGTTCCTATGTATAAGGTCTCTATTTGAGTTATACAAACATATGCAGATGTGAGAAAAGATGACTATGATCGTTTGAGGATGTCTCAAGGGACATAAGGAGTGGACCCATGTAATTGAAAGTGGTCCTATGTTCTTGTTTTGCTTAATGATGTGTTAAATGGGTGAATAGGTCTCTATGAGACATGATTTAACAATTTTTGGAATATTAGAGTATTATTATTAATTTAGTTAAGGGTCTAGAGTAATAAAAAAACTAAATAAATATGTAATAATTAAAATACTAATTTGTATAATTTAAATCTTTCTAAAAATAGTAATAAGGTAAATAAAATAACACTTACTTGGAAACTATCTGAGACGACTATGTAGGGTCTAAAATTCACTATGCAAGATAGGACACTATCTTAAATTAGGATCTAGCCTTCATTTTATGATTGGACAAGAGTGATGATATAGGACACCCTAGGGTCTGGCACTATAGTCCTCTTCTTTTGATGTTGTCTAGGAGACCTAAGCTTTTTGGGTTTTATTCATTATATTTAGGTGAGCCTACCTATAAAATTTTGACTACTGGATGTTAGTAAAAATCCCTAGAGAGTTGATTTAGTCTTCAAACCCTAGACTCCATTATGATTTGATAAATTTTGAGGAAGAGGTGGGGCTAGTGTGAGTAATATGTACTAAACATGTATCCACACCCCTTGTGTGGGCACATTGCCTACATACCAATACTCTGAAGAGGGATCAATCCATATGTAGTTCTCCCACTTGATGTGCTTTGTGCAATTATGTATATGAATATGTAAAATGCTAAATTGGGTGTGCTTAAGGTGGTTAGGGACTGGTATAAAGATTTGAATAAGCTTGTAGTAGTATTGGCTAGCTATATGGAGAGAATAGGGAAAATTACCTTAGTGGTTTTTCTTGTATTCTTGCTTTCTTTATAATAATTTACAACCCCTTTCCAAATGAACTTTGAATAGGATTTTATAGGGATCTATTGGTCGTGGATCAAATGTGCTCATATTAGGCTGATAATAAGAGGGATAAGAACTAAAAGGAACTGATCATTGGAGGTAAAAATGCACTTAGACAAGAACATCAAAAGTAGACACTAGAGGGCCTGACACTACAGTCTAAGTTGGGAATTATAGTCCTAAGCTTACAGGTCCTAGGGGGATAGATTTGTCATGGAAAGAGTAGTCTAGCTGAGTTGGTATTAGGTTTGGAAGGATATGGATGATTTGGGATTAGTGAAAATATGCCTATGAGGGTCATGAAAGCAAGTAAAAGGGACCTATGGATTGGGTATCACAAGCCACACTCAAGTTACCAATTGTTCACATTTTATATGACTACATTCCCCCCCCCACTATATTCTAGTGATGTAACAAAGCAAAAAATAGGATAAAAGAAAAATCAAAAGCGTACCTAAACTTACCTATAAGGGTGGAGATCATGAAGCTATGTGATGCTAGGTGTGCATAGAGAGAGCATGTTTTGAAGTGTAAATCTGAAAAATAAAATAAAAAGTAGATTATTTTTTACTAGATACATTATATATAAAATAAGAGTGTACAAATCTAGATAAGAGAGAGGAAGATAAAGGAAATAATACACCTCACGAGATACACAAACCAATACAAAACTTATTATGATGCTGAGTAAATGTTGGATGATGTTGAGTAATGTTGGGTATGTTTTTTACCAAGAGTAATATCATAAATGGAGCTGAGTGCTCAATTCCCCAAAAGTGGTTCAATAATGCAAAGACTAGCCCTTTAGCTCCATAATTGCCCACTAAGTGAAGCTATGTGATCATGTGTGTGTTAATTGATGTTTGGACCATGTGTCTAATCCATCTAAGTAGGTGGCTCAATAATACAAAGGCTAGTTAGTCCTTTGTCTCCATTATTGCCTCATAAATTGAAGCTATGAATTAAAATTGATATGAAATGTGTGTCGTATGAGATGTATTTGGAAGCCCATGAATGTACTATAATCTAACAATGTGGCATAGATAGCTGAATATATGTTGGAAACTAGGCCACTCTTGGCTACTCCAAAAAGGTGGAGATTAGGCTTGTATGAAAGCCACTATGAAACTAGGTACTAGGCTTATATGAAATCCATTCTAAAATGTGGAGGTTGGGATTATATGAAATCCACTCCAAAATGATGCCAACCACCTATAGATGGAATAAGGCATACAACTGTTGAGAATGCTTGGGTAATGTGCTAAACTCAAAAGAAAATAAGATAACTATGTTGTACACATTACCCCTAATCATTGGTGTTTGAAACATGGATTCTGATCTAGAAGTTATACCAACTATCATATCTAAAACTAGAAGTGAGAACCATCATGCCACACATGATGCCCCTATATCTAGATTCTCTGAACAAAATTTTACTAAAACTATTGTATCTAAATTGGGCTGAATGTGCAAAACTATAGTTGAACCTAATTTTATGCCTGTGTTTCAAAAATTTATTTTTTTTGCTATTTGGATAGGAGTACTAAAAGCAAACACTAGAGTGTCTGATGCTATAGTCTAATCTTGGTTCTGTTATCCTAGGCTAAATCTAATGATTGTTATGAAATTGTCACTATTTACCTAGTCTGGTCTACCTAGTTTGAAGTCTAGTTGTTGTTTTAGGTGTTCTAATTTTTTTTTGATCCTTAAGAGCTTTGATCTCTGTGAAAAAACCCCTATTTTTTATTCCCTCTTTCAAGGGTAGGATTAAAGACCCTATAATGACTACCTATAGAAGAAAGAGACCTGAAAGTGTGTTATGCTAAAAAGATACATGATATAGCATTGATAATCGACAAGATATCTCAAGATATAGCATGTTTTTTAATGAGAGATTATTAGATCAACAAGGGTATGCTTAGATAGATATAATAATGTAATATCATGTGAAATGTATTGAATTGAAACTGAAAGTCTAGTTAGTTATTAGTTTTTAGTTGTTATGGAAGGATGGAGCATGATGTCCATCATGACATCCAAGAAAGTAAAATAATGCATGATGTGAATCATGGCATTGTAAAAAATTTAAAATAAAACAAGCAACAAGCACACAAGGTAAGAATCAATAAGCATACAAGAGTGGCGAAGAGACCAAGAAAATAAGGGACATGGGCACACGTCACTCAAACTAGAAAGCAAGCATACAAGGCATGTTTAAATGCCACATACACATACAATTGAAATAAGCAAGGTTGGCATGAAATCCATAATCATAGATAAGAGTATAGGCAAATGACATTGGCAAATGTCCTAAGGCACATATAGGAGACAAAATAGGAACTAAGGAATGCAATCATATCTAGCTACACAAAGTAAGAAGGAAAGTATGTAAATACTAGAAATACAATCAAATATAACTAATCAAAGCAAGAAGTGAAAGTATGCAAGACATGTATTAAAATACTAGGTATATGCTAAGAAATACAAAAATGATATATACTAATGAAATGTCAATAGAGTAATCTGTGTAAGCTAGTAAGTAATGTACATGAACATGATAACTAGAGTGTGCAATATAGGAATGACATAATCTAGATGGTGTAGTCATGTAAAATATGCCCCCAGTGGGTATGTATATTGATGTGTGTCTCTAATGTATAAGTAGGATGCCCCCTTAATGGGTAGAGTGAAGTAATCAAGGATCTGGATGTCACTGCAGACACTCAAAAAAGATCAATTGAAGCATGGTAATATAGAAAATTCAACAAACAATAACATAAAACAACAAATTTAAGTCTAACATGGTAGTATAAATGTAAATCATAGATAACACACAATCAAAATGTTTTTGAATTTTTGAATATTTGAATGTTTTTTGTATTTTGAAATGTTATATTATTTTTGGTATTTTTGGAATATTTGAATGTTTTTGAATTTTTGATATTAAGCTATGTATAATAAAGCATAAGAAGACTATGTAAAAGTAATATGGAGAATAAATTGATACTAACTAATGAGTCTCAGGTGATACTACCCATATAGTGTCTTGTATCAAGGAGAGGGATCATGCATGATCGGGAAACATGATGGAAGGGCTAAAACTGTGGCTATAAAATATGTATATGTTTTAAATGTTCTAAAACATCTAAATTAGAAACTAACTATGGGGTCCCCTTATAACTCTAATAATTAGATGTAACTATATGGATCTTAGGGATCCATCTGGTAGTAGTAAAAGCTCTTTGAACATGTGTTATATGTGTGGAGGCATGAAACTTCAATGATACTGCTCTAGGAGTGAATACTATAATTGGAAGTTGTCTAGAATCCTAAACTTATGGTTGATTTAAAAGAAACCTATATGGAAGTGTATGAAATCTCTTTACTAGTGATAGAGGTCTCAATTGTGTCTGAATCTAAACTAGAGGAAGAACTAAAACTGGTGGAGAAACTAAAACTAGTGGTTGAACTGAAACTAGTGACTATAAAGTAGAAGATGGCTCTAAAGTGGGGAGTGGTAACTCATATGAAACTCCACCAAATGTAACAACCTGATTAGTGTGAATGAATTTCACACATCTATGAACTATAGAAGGTACTTCTTGAAGTTTTTGAATATATGGTCGACCAAGTAACATATCAAAAACTCCTACATTGGGAACAATAGTGACTGGTGTGGCCATGTGTGTTGGACCAACCTATAGAGGAAGTAAAATCTTCCCTAATGAACTCTATATGTACCCACTAAATCTATTGATAATTGTGTCTATTAGGGTAATATCCTAATCTGAATATACCAAATGTTGTAGTAATGTAATAGTGCACATGTTCACATTGGATCTATTATCTATGATAACATTATGAATAGGATGATTATGAATGTAAGCACTGATATAGGGTGCATGATAATCCAAATCATCCTCAGCTATCTCCTTCTTTGAGAAGGAAATGAAAGATCTAGTTCAAACTCTATAATTGTATACACTAATCATGTTGCTTAAAGGATGTAACTCAATTGAAGGTGCCATGTATGTATCTAGTGGGGGATGTGCATGATATGCATGGTGAACACCTAATGTATCCCTTGTCTCTTTTTTAGAATGCTATGGAAAAGGATCTGAGAATATTTTCAAATATTTATCCTATGTTTTCTTTGCCTAAGGCGGCTCAACTGAAGTGCCAAGATGAATAAAATTTCCATCTATCAAGTCTAGTATCTTGTGTCTCAAATTGATGCATCTATTTATTATATGGCCTAGTGCCTTGTGAAAATTGTAAAATGGATGTTGATCATATCCAAATGAAAGAGGCTTTGTTGGATCAACTTCCCAAATAGGAGGGAGATGTATGATATTACATACTAATAGCTATAAAACTCTGGCTAGAAGAACTAGTAGATTAGTAAAGGTTCACCAAGGAGGTGATGATAAAACCACATGTTGAGGGGGATCTGATGCTACATTGACTGTAGGTTGATTATGAATCTTGTTATCATTGACCTTAACTTTGTATGGGACTTTGTTTTTACTCTTGTTTGTTGTTTTTATATGCTTGTGTACTTAAGTTTTCCCATTGAAATGAGTTTGAGTTCCATTTCCTTTAATGTATGACATAACTCAGTGAAAGAAGAGAATATTTTAAACATTATTAACTCATGTAAAGCTAGTAAAAGACTATTTGAATAGATCTTGTAACTCTTGATCAGCCATAGGGCTAGTCATCTTAGCCAAGATAGTCTTATATCAAAGCACATAATCTATGAGATGATCATTTGACCTTTGTTTCTATTATTCAACTTGGGTATATGAAACCTTATCACCAATGTTGATGCTAAAATGAGTTAGGAACATGTTAGCTAAAGGATTAAATGTGTTGACTGACTGATTTGATATAATAGAACCATTGTAAAGTATAATCCTTTAGACTCCATAGAATTATCTTTGTAAGTATCTAATCATTAGGCACATAGTCCAAGCATGCTTCATGAAAAACACTCAATTGTGTCTCTAGATCACACTTGCCATCATATAGAGTAAGTTGGGTTGAAAAAAACCTTGTGGCAAGGGTGTGGAAGTAATGTGACATGACAATATTGTATGTAGTAAATCAAAAGAATCTAAAACTTGTGTAGGTCTAGAAGCACCTTGCTCAAGATGTAGCACCTTGGATTAAAGAGATCTTATATGTTGCATATGGGATACCACATTGGGAGACAAAGATGTAATATATGTAGCTTGTGGCATAGAGGAAGGTTGGGCTTCTATAGGGGGTTGTTGAGACATAGTTACCCTTGTAGTATCATTTGCAACTGGTTGTTATGTGGTTTGAGAATATTGACCATTTTTCACTTTTTTTGGTTCCTCTTGTAGTATTTTAAGCATGTCATCTTGAATTTTAGGGTGTTTAGTTAAGAGATCTTAAAGTTCCCTTTATTAGTTTCATCAAAACTGATGTATTGTGCCATTTTTACAATAAGAAAAGAAATTGAAAATTGATTGAATTTTTTGCAATAATTTGTAATAAGCAATGTGTTATGGAAGGAAAATACTGAATATAAGAAATGTAAAGTCCTAAAAATAGCAAATTAAAAAGTGCATAAAAAGGATATGAAGCTCACAAACATGTATGGTGATATCTCAAGAAGAAAATAGGAGCTAGTACATACAACTAGGGCTTTGAATGAAAATTATTTTAAAAATTTACTAAGGAATTTTAAAATTTGATGCAAGTTTTTTATTTAAATATGTAAGTAAAAAATCAAAAAAATATAGGAAAAATACTGAGAAAATAGTAAAATTTAGTATGGACAACTAGGGTTTGAAATACAATTATTTTAAAATTACAACAAAATTTTACAATTTAATGCTAATTTTTTATTTTGGTATGCAAGTAAAAAAAAAAAAAAAAAAAGGAAAAATATTGGAAAAATACCAAGACCTAATATGGGCAACTAGGGTTTGAAATCAAATTATTTTAAAATTACTACAAAATTTTAATAATAATTTATGATTTTATTATGTAGGTAAAAAATCATAAAAATAGAGGAAAAATTAGTAGGAAATTTATCCTAGGGTTGCTAGGATTTTATGTGCAAACGAAGTAAGTCAGGCTCAAATAATTTAATAGTTTTGGTAATATTAGAGTATTATTCCTAATTTAGTTAAGGGTCTAGAGTAATAAAATCAATAAATAAATATACAATAATTAAGCTACTAATTTGTATAATTTGATTATAATTTGTTTCTTTCTAAAAATAGTAATAAGGTAGAGAAAATAACACTTAGCTAGAAATTGACTGAGATAGTTGTTGCAAGATCTAAAATTCACTATATAAGATTGGGACATTGTCACAAATGAGGATTTGGCCTTCATTTTATGATTGGAAAAAAGCATGGAAATAGGACACCCTAGATTCCAATGATATAGTCCTCTTCTACCATTGTTGTTTAGGATACCTGAGATTTTTGGGTTTTATTCTCAGTATCCGTGTGAGCTTGCTTGTGAAAGTTTGACTACTAAATATCTATAGAACTCCCTATAGAGCTGATTTAGTCTTCAAACCCTAGAATCCATTTGTATTTGATAAATTTTTAGGAAAAGGGGGGGTTAGTGTGTGTAAAATGCACTAAACTTGTATCCACACCCCTTGTATGGACAAGCTACCTACATACCAATACTCTTAATAGGGATCAAGACATATGTAGTTCTCCCACTTGATGTGCTTTGTGTAATTATATGTATAAAGATGAAAAATGCTAAATTGAGTGTGCTTGAGGTGGCTAGGGATTGTTGTAAGGATTTTAATAAGCTTATAGTAGTATTGGTTGGCTTTATTTAAGAGAATAGGGAAGATTGCCTTAGTGGTTTTAGTTGTATTCATGCTTGCTTTGTAATAATTGCCAACCCCTTTCCAAATGAACTTTGAATGGGGTTTTATAGGGATTTGTTGGTCATGGCTCAAATATGCTCACATTAGGCTAAAAATAAGAGGGATAAAAACTAAAAGGAACTGACTATTGGTGTTAAAAATACGCTTGGATAGGAGCATCGAAAGTGGACACACTAGGGCCTGACACTATAGTCCAAGTTGGGTGCTCTAGTTTTAAGCTAATGCATCTTAGGGGGATAGATTTGTCATGGAAAGAGAAGTCTAGTTAAGCTAGGATCAGGTTTGGAAGGCTATGAATGATGAGGAATTAGTGAAAAGATGCCTATGAGGGTCATGAAACCAAGCAAGAAGGACCTATGGGTTGGGTGTTACAAGCCACACTCAAGTTACCAATTTTCACATTTTATATGACTATAAGACCTATAAGAGCTATAAGGGCCTTATTAAAAGGTACAGTTACTTAAAGGTGACCCATAGATGCTATGAACAACCTATGAAGATTGTTGTTGAGTCATGTTTTTATGTGAGAGATGCCTTAAGGGCTAAAGCATGCCTAATAGATGAAAAAGGTTTTGATTATCAAGTATGCTCTATAAATATTGAAATCAAAGATGGTGATTTAAAGACTTGTTAGACTTGATTTAGGTAGTGTAAACATGGATATAAGTGAATCAAATAACCTTTTAATCATAAGCTATAGGTCAATGAGGACTAGTAGAGAATGAAGAGGCAGAATGGGTGAGTATGCAAGGTGCTAAATTTGATCGCATAGGTCATTGGACCTAATAAGCCTAGAAGAGGCAAAATGGGTGAGTATGCTCAAGAGGCTATTTGAGAGAGGCTTATGTGTGTAAATTATGGATCAAATGAGGCATAGAGTGCCCTATGGATGAGTTGATGAGTATATTAGTTTACTGACTATTTATATGACTTGTTGGTCATACTTCTAGTGGCAGAATAATGCTCTTGTTGTTTGAGTGTGAATGAAGGCAATGTGAAGATTGTGTGAGCTTGGTGGTTGATCTAAGAGGCAAATTAATGTGTGGACTATGTATATGACCATCTAGTCATGTTGTTGAATCTATGACATAGTTGTTATTATGAAATATGGATTGAATGTGCAGAGTTGAAGAGTGAGGTTAGTTTGGATATGTAATGTGTCATAATTGGTCTTTGTGTATTGATTCAAGTATGTTATATACTTTGGCCAATAGGGAGTGTTGATTGAAGGTGAAATGTGATATCAAAGTTACATAATTAGGTGTGTAAGACATCAATTCTAAGGTGGAGTTGTGCATAGGTGTTATTGTGGCTGCTCAACATCTAAGGGGGTTATAGCCTCCTTTCAATGTGAAACTTTCTAAAAGTCTAGTTGTTGTGGTTACTTAGCTAAATAGGTGTAGAAGCTCCTTGTGGGATTGAAATCTCATTAAAATTAGGAATGGTGGTTCCTTGATCATTTGTAGATGGTCTAAATTGGTTCTCATTTTATAGGACAATAGTCTAATTGTATGTTCTAGTGGGTTTTTCTCCCCAAGAGGATTTCCCATGTATGTCATGTATTATGTGCTTGATCTTGTTCATTACTATGAATTTTATGTATGCCTCATGAATGTATGTATTGATTGATTAAGATTTTATAAGGATTAGACTAAATTTGAAATATCTAGGCTCACTAGTTCACCCCCCTTCTCATTGATTGTATCTCTAATAATTGGTATTAGAGTGTGTCCTTTAGAGGAATCCTAATAACTTGAAGGTGATCCTAAGAAGGTACAAAGATGGCTAAGCAGTTGAAGAAATAAAATCAATAGTGGAAAGCTATGATCAAGGCACTTTAAGAACATATATGTACTTTGAAGAAATATACCAAAGAGGATGAGAATATTATCAATTATCTCAAGGTTTAGTTAGTAGATACCAAGACAAGTTTGTGTTCAAAATAAAATGACATCATGTGTGAAGTAAAAGTTGATCTAGAATCTGAGCTCATCGGTGTACTTAGTTAACTAAAGGATTAAAAGAAGAAGAATCATAAGATGAGAAATATGATCAAAGGTCTTGAAGCACAAGTCCTTTCTCTTAAGGGAAGTCTGATAAAATAAGCATGTAGAATAAAGGATGACATGGCTAAAGAAGCTAAGAGTGATAAAGAGACTATCCATGTTCTTAGAGGTCAGTTAATGGCTGAAATTTAAAGTGTAAGAGATAAAGAGGATGAGAGAATTCAATTGGAAACCAAGCTAGGTTCATTGATGGATGAGCATGAGCAATTTGTTGTCAAGATAAGTAAGCTTGAAGAAGATAAAAAAAAGTCAAATCAGGTCAAGAGCAATGCAATAAGAATGAAGTTAGTCAAGTATGGACATTCATTGAGTCTTGGAAGAAAGATTAATTGGTCATAGAGAAGTCATAACTCAAATCAATCAAGAGGTATGTTGAATGATATTGTTTTCTACAATTACAATAAGATAGGAGATATTGCTAGATTCTATAAGGATAGTTTGAAGAAGCACTCAAGTCTTAACAAGAAGAAAGATACTCTTAAAAATCACTCAATGGTGTTGAGACCAAAGACTATGAAGGATAATCTGATCAAGGTGGATTGCTTACTACTGTAAAGAAGGAATCAGATATGAAGAAGATATAGGAATGCCAAGAGGATTTGTTCTCTATCTAAATAGAAAAGGAAAATCACAATCATCATCAAGAAAAAGGTATGAATGATCTTGTTTATTTTACATGTCATAGAGTTGGTCACATTGCTAAGTATTACAAGAACATGTTAAATGAGTTTCCAAAGAAAAATAAGGTGTATGGAACTCCTAGTGTGCAAGGAAGAGGTTATACTTGCGTATGGAAACCTAATCCTCTCAAGAGAGATCATACTAAGACCAAAGATGGTTTGTTTTCTATGATAGACATGAAGGAAAGGCAAGAGTTGATGTTGTCTCCTTTTACTAACAAATATGAAGAAAAGAATGAAGTCAAGGATTCAGTTAAAGTCAAGCAGGACTATAAGTCAAAGAAAGATATGGACATATGGGAGTCTCCTGAGTTTTGGGAATTTTAGTGTCTATATGTCAAAGGGTTGTCTCTATCTAGGCTTCAAGGAGACACTTGTTAGTTAGAGGAAGATTGGTGGCTATCACATATTTTCTAATCAAAAGGTATGAAAACAAGGTATGTTTGTGCATTATTTTTATTTATCTATCTATTGGAGAAAAGAAGTTTGTGAAGAATCTCAGTGGTCCTATCTTAAGGAGTTATCTTGTTAATCATGGTTTAGATGTTTTGGTATCAAGGTGAGATTCAAATATCTATTTGCATATCAGTTTATGGTAGATGTCAGTTGTGTATACCATGGAAGTTCATGGTGTTCTGAAGATGAGGTTTCTCTATATGAGTATTGATTGTGATTAGACAGATATGAAGACTTGTTAAAGATGTCATGTTCCTGATGAACCATGAAGTTAGGGGGAGATTTGTATTTGGTTAAGTCCTAAGATCAAAGGACTGAGTAGTTGAATCTAAGAAATAAAGTATGGAGAAGCAAGTTTGTGTGCTCAAGATGATAATGTGAATAAAATAAGGTCATTGGTTAAGGGAGAGCAATAACTTCATGAGTTTGCTCCATTGGTTTATGAAGGAATTGCAGTATAAATTCATAATGGGTGGTTCCATGTGGCTTAATGATATTTATGAAAATTTCAAGAAGATTTTGATGCTCATAAAGGTCTATACAATTATTTTTGATGTGATCTAGGTGTTTTTGTGGTCTGAAGGTATATATGTGCCAATTGAAGATTTTCGAGTGCTCTTTAGTTTCTCAGTTTTTGGCTTAAGGGTAGGAAGGCCTAATATGGGTTATAGGAAGTCAAGGATCCCAATGGTGTGGAATTTCAAATTTTGGTCTAGAAATGTGTGATGGGTGTTTCCAAGCATGAAATAAGTTTTAGGGGTGTGCATTGACCAAAAAGAGGTTTGTTGACTTTGATTGTTTTGAGATTCTAGGCTTTTGGGCTCTAATAGAAAGTGGTTTACTTTGTGATTTGAGATATAAGGTTTCTTAATATGTTTAATGGGATAAATGGGTGGTCAAATTAAGCTTCATGGATATTTGAAGGTTTGTGGTTCTCAATTTATTTAAGTTTTTATCAATATGGAGGGTTAATTTATGTTTAGGTTTATGAAGGAATTATGTTTTAGAAGATGAGATTGGTGATAAAAATTGGTGTTATTGAGGGTGGAATATGAGAGTGATCTAGATATTAAATTTTAGGTCTTAAAGATGTTTCTATTAAAAATTGTGGGCTCTGCAAGTTCCAAGTAGGGCTATAATGAGGCTAGACAAACCTAGTTTAAAGAAGAGTGATTTTTGCTTAGTTTCTCCAAAAGGAGCAAGTTATGTATGTTTTAGGATATTTATTAGGTTTTTTGAGATAATATTTCATATTTTTTGAGCGGCATGAAGTTCTGTTGGTATTTCTTATGGTATTTTGATAGAAAAGGCTAGTAAGCTTATATGTTGTTTCTTCATGGTGTGTAGAGATTTGAATATGCTCAAGATGTGTAATGGATCAAAAATATTAGGGGGAGTATATATTATATGTTTCTTGGTGATTTCCATTATATTTCATTTCATTTGGTTGTTCTTTCTTCATTGATTGTAGTGCTTGATTGAAGAGAGTGTTGGCATGGAGCAAGAAGAAGTTGCCAAGACAAGAAGAGTTTAACTCAAGGTAAGGGGGAGTTTATATCATATTTTTAAGATGGTCCTTTCCTATTTATGGTATTTTTATGTCCTTAGGATAATTTGGTGCCCACTTTGTCATTATTTCAAAGGGGGAGAAAGTTTTTGGTGTGGGAGTGCTTGAAGAGAGAGAAGGTGAGATATATATTATTATATTGATGGTTTTTGAAATCAATGATAATGGGGGAGATTTTTTAATATTATTTAGTGATGTCACGGTGATTTCATGGAGGTGTCCTAATGAGTGGATGAATTTCTTTGATATCCTAAGTAACAATGACAAAATTTGTAATGTACTTGTCCCAGTATGCTTGAAGTATGTTTGGTTAATCTTCTGCTTTGGCATGGTTAGAGATGTTCACAAATGAGTATGGTGATTGGAGCATGTGAAATAGGTACTTAAGATGTTATCTATGGTTTGATATATTTTTTACATAAGTGGAATTCATTTGGTTGTCCATATTTTTCATCTAGACAATTTGGGCTAGTGGTAGAAAATCTGAGTAGGTAATTTGATGACATCACCATTACCACATAGGAATGAGTCAAGGGGAGTTATTCATATGGTTGTGATAAAAATATTCCCTAGTTTTTATGCACCAGATCTCAAGTCATGTATCAAATCAAGGTCAAAGATGTGAAGATGCAAAGTTGGCTTCTTAGTCATAATTCATTGTTTTCCCATACTTAGCCAAATTTGCATGTGGCCAGAAAAAGCTGAGTAAGCAGTTTAATGATGGAATATCTCTCAAATGTGGATGTTTCAAGAAAAACTAGTCTTATGGTTTTGTTTAGTTTTGATCCTATTTTATTTGTGTTAAATTTCAAATCATTCACTAAAGCATGACAAAAGTTATGCATGCTCAAAGTTAGCCTCTCAAGCAAGTTTTAACATAGTTGGCTCTATGACAAAAGATTTTGAGAAGGCATTTTAATGGAATTATATCCCACACATGCAAGGGTTTTAGGAGTATTGTGTTACAAGATTAGATTATATTATGTGAGGATATAATTTGATTCATATTTGAGATCATGCATCAAAGTGCAAAATAAGTTATTAAGGTTCAAAAATGCCTACTTAGGCATATTGAAAGGGTTCCCATACTTAGTCATTTTTGCACAAGTTAATGTTTGAGAAAGATAGATGATATGCATTAATCTAAAAAGTAAAGAAGAAGTGAAATTGATTGAGAAAATTTATAGGATAAATATCCAATGGCTAGTAGGTGTTCATATAGATTGATCGAATGGTGAGCATTGATAGTTAAAGACTTGGCTGATCCATAGAGATCAATAATTAACATTTCAAGATTCAAAAAAGATGAGGTTAAAGTGAATGAGGTTTAAAATTTATAATTGGTATACTATGTGTTAAATATTAAACAAGATCGATGGTGAGTATTCGATCTAAGATGAGAGGACAATAGATGTAAGCATTATGTTTGAAGGTTAATTGTGACCATTTGTATTTGAATATTTTAATTTTCAAAGGAAAAAACTAGTGTCTAGTTTTTTAGTCATATATTTTGATCCATAATGAATTTGATTATATAGTAAAAAAAAGTTGTATAGGACTCCAAGGCACATCTAGCAATATAGATTTGAAGATTTGAAAGTGAGTATAGTCAAAGATATTGAGCCTAGAATTTGACTGTGTTTATGTTTATTTTTCAAGTGACCCAAGAAGGATATTTGAGCTCATTTTAATTTTGTTTCAATGTTTCATGATGACTTTGATATTTGGGAGTGTTATAAACTCCATGCGGATGCTCTATGATTAATTTGGAGGTGTGATCAATCTATCTTGAGTATGAACAATACTTAATAAGTTAATTGTATGTTTGGTAATGGTGTTCCTATATACAAGGTCTCTATTTAAGTTGTATGAGCAAATGAAGAGGTGATAAAAGATGAATGTGATCATTTGAGGATGTTTAAGGGGACATAAGGAGTGGACCCATGTAATTGGAAGTGGTCTTATGTTCTTATTTTTCTTGATGATGTGTTAAATTGGTGAAAACATCTCCATGAGACCTATAAGAGCTACAAGGGCCTTATTAAAAGCTTTAGTTACTTAAGGGTGATCCATAGATTCTATGATTGACCTATGAATATTTTTTTTATTCATGTCTTCATGTGAGATATTCCTTAAGAGCTAAGTCATGCCTAATGGCCAACCAAGGTTTTGATTATCAAGTATTCCCTATAGATAGTGAAATCAAAGATGGTGATATCTAGACTTGTTAGACTTGATTGAGGTAGTGTAAATGTGGAGCCAAGTCAAGGGAAGAACCTTTGAAAGAGAAGTTATAGGTTAGCGAGGACCATAAAAGAGAAAAGAGGATTAGACATGCTTGTTTGAATAATGTGTTGAATATGATCACATAGGTCATTGGATCTAATAAGCCTAGAAGAGTTAGAATGGGTGAGTATGCTCAAGAGGTTGTTTGAGAGAGGTTTGTGTGCGTGAATTGTGAAGCTAAAGAGGGGTAGATTACCCTACGGATGAGTTGATGAGAAGATCAATTTAAGGACTATTTGTATAACATATTGGTCATACTTATGGTGGCATAATAGTTCCCTTACTATTTGAGTGTGAGCGAATGCAAGGTGAAGATTGTGTGAGCTTGGTGGTTGATCTGAGAGGTAGATCAATGTGTAAATTGTGTATATGACCATCTAGTCATGTTGTTAAAGCTATGATATAGTTTTTATTATGAAGGATGCATTGAGTGTGTAGAGTTAAAGAGTGGGTTAGTTGGGATATGTAATGTGTCCTAATTGATCTTTGTGTATTGGTTCAAGTATGTAATGTGCTTTGGTCAATAGGGAGTGTTGAGTGAAGGTGAAGTGTGATAATCAAAGTTCCATCATCAAGTGTTGAAGACATAAATTCAAAGGTGGAGTTATTCATTTCCATCAAGTGTTGAAGACATAAATTCAAAGGTGGAGTTATTCATAGGTGTTGTTTTGGTTTCTCAACATCTAAGGGGCTTACAACCTCCTTACAAGGTGAAACTTTCTAAAAGTCTAGTTGTTGTGGTTACTCAGCTAGATAGGTGTAGAAGCTTCTTATGTGTTTGCAGTCTCACTAAAACTAGGAATGGTAGTTCCTTGATCATTTATAGATGGTCTAAATTGGTTCTTATTTTATAGGATAATAGTCTAATTGTTGGTTCCAACAGGTTTTACTCCCCAAGAAGGTTTCCCATGTATGTCATGTGTTATGTGTTTGATCTTGCATTATCTTTCTTGTTCATTGCTATGAATGTTGTGTATGCCTCATGAATGTATGTATTGACTGATTAAGAATTTTGAAGGATTGGAACTAAATTTGAAATATCTAGGATCATTGATTCACCCCCCCCAAGTGATTTTACCTCTAATAAATAACTCTCAAATCTAAGGAGTCGAAATATATTATGATTATCCTAAGAGAATTTTTAGAGATCTTTGACCCTATAGCATCCAAAATCATGTCACATCCATAATCAACATTGATTTGTGTGTTTATTAGACATAATTTACTATGGTCCCCCAAAATTTATGCATCTCTTCATGATCATATCCTTCATCCAAATACTATATCACACCATCAAATAAGATCCTTCATCCAATTTTTATATTTATTTACCCTCCTTGATGGCACTCTCTTTCATAGAGGCTATGAAGATACCTTGTTTGGAGGTTTGGATAAATCAAAATCCATAATAAAAAAATATCACAATAGCATTAGTAGAGTCCACATAAATAATAAGACCCTAAAAGAGAAGATATCTAGAATAAGTATGGGCTAGAGATTAGAAAGGATTAGGATTATGCAACTACAATCCTCCAATGAGTTGGGATGCCATTTTTTTTTAAATAACAATTCACCCAATGATGGAAACCATGATTATGGCACCTTAGGTAAGTACTATTGTCACTTTGATTTCTACCCTTTGAGGAGATGGAAAATCTCTCCTCATCTAAGTGGCACAATGGAAACACCTATAGAATTGTGGGTAGCCTAAAGATGAGGTGAACTCTAGATAGGGCTAGCTCGCTTGATGTACCACTTTGGATTGTAACTATAATTAACTTTTGGGGTTGAAAAGGGAAAAAGATAACTAAAAAAACTAACCTAAGGGAGGTGATACACAAAAATGGATGATTAATTCCAACCAGTTTCATATTACACTTGAAACTAAGAGACAAACTGAACATACACTTCTCCAATCTTCATCTTCTCACATCAATGTTACATTGTGAGGTTATGGATCAATGTGCAAAGTTAGGAGGACTAGAAAAGAGGCCTTGAATGAAACTAATAAAAATAATAACTCAATAAATCCTTGGAATTTATTGAAACACTTCACATGCCCTGTAAGAAGAAGCTTTCCAACTGCAAATAGGATGAAATAATGAAATAACATGCTAAGGAATCCATAGTCTTCACTGATGCAAAATCAAACATCACAAATGAACAAACTAAGAATAGTCATGGAGGAAGAAAAATTATTAGTCTTATTGATTCAAATTTATGTAAATGAGTAGGGCTTCACCATACTTAGGAGAAGCATGAAGTACAATGGCCAAAATGGCTAGCTCTTATAGAACTTGAGAGGGAGAGGAGAAGAGAGAATTCTAAGGGTCACAAGGACACTTGTCAAGATGAAAAAATTATTTAATTATGATTGAGATAAGTATTTGGGTGAACCATGAAATTTTAGGAAGCACAAGTGTTAATTCAAGGAATAAACTTCATGAAAAGTGGCATAAAAATCTTTGTCCTAGCTCAGAAAAACTATCTTCATGATTGGCCCTATTTGAATGACTCATAACTGATTAGGAATAGGTATGATGATTGGGATAAATTTTAATGACATCATACATGCCTCTACATGCATTTTTTATAGGCTTAGTCTTATGAAATCACCTAGAAAGGAGTTATCATCATTTGTAGTCTAGAAAACTCTTCCTTCATTCACCCTACACACGTGTCCTCAAAATTAGTATCAATTGCTCATGAAAATACATGGGATGGAGATAATTAAAATTTTAAAGACCCTAAATTTCATTTTAATCATTAGGTACACCTTAAAATCACCTCACTTGAAGATCTCCACCCTTCTCACTAGGTCGTCTAATAGGCCAATTTTGACTGGCTGAGATGAAACACTTGGTTTGGACACTAAGGAGTTTTATCATGGAATAAAATGTCAATAATTAGTTATAAAAAGTCTAAATATTCCCTTAAAACTTGATTTCATCTTAATAATCCTCTTATATCCTACATAACACAAAAAATGGTGAAAAATACCCTATTTCTTAGCCCATTCGTACAAGTACATATAGAAAAAAAGAATTATGAGTAGATTTATGGAGTAATTTACAATTTTTAATCATCATCCTATTCAAACTAGCCCTTTATATTATCTTTCTAACTCCATTTTCTCAAATTGGTCTCTACAAGGGTTTAACAAGGGTTTTAGGCTTATTTATCCTCTTACACTTTATTCATAAAGGTCTGACATCCAATTTTCCAAAAAATTCCAAAAATTCATATTTCAATACCTTTCATAACATCCTTGAACTCCTCTAGATCCCATGCAAATCCTCATGGAAGATATGAGCATTTGAATTTGACCTATCAAGCCCTTTTTCTTCTTTCCTGCAAGTCTAGTGTTGTTTCTAATCTAGAATGGCTTCTTCAAGGGGTTTTTTGGCCTTATAACAGATTTTTAAACTTCTTATATGACCTAAAAAACAATTTCTAATCCATTATAAATCTTGGTTAAGGCTATAAAATAAAATGACCTATCATTCGAAGACTAGGTCTAGCCATGTCAAGTAAGCTTGACTACACCTTTACCCTCTAAACCATATTGTTTGAATTATATTAATTACATAATATTGAAAACCTCTTAAATTATTAAAAAAAATTATTCAACCTTTTTTAAATCTCACATGATGTTGAAAGTGGAAATGTCCTATCATTTGGACCTCTAGGCCTAATCACATTTATATGCTTGTCTACAAATTTGAGAATTTTAGAGTATCATGCTTTGATTTTCCCACTTATAACATGTTTATATTATTTAATTATGTGTATCTAGTCTTTTCACACTTCTTTAAATGTCCCCTTGGCTTCTAGTTACTCCTTTCTACCATATTCCTCAAACCCTGTCAGTCTTGGTATAAGGGGAAGTACCCCCTATTGAAGACAAAATAAGGGGTACTTCCCCTATTTGTCTAATAAAAAAACTTGTATGGGATAATTAATTTTTTTATGTTATATACACAAATTTTTAACCCTTGTTTTATCCATTTTACCTTCAAACTCCCTCCAAAACTAAAACAGACCATGCAGAAGTTGACTGTACAAGGTTTCTTCAAAATGATGGTGTTTTGCACTTAGAAGGCCTGTCTCTAATTTAGTAGATCATAACCTTTATTAAGAGGAGTATATGCTGATATAATTACTGTAAAAAAATAATTCCATAGCTTATTAGGAACTTTTCCTTGCCCATCCATGGTATCTTGCAAAGTGATGGAAGAATCAATGACCATTTCTTCCTCTTTGGCAAAAGGAGGACATTCTTCCTCATCAACCCAATAAAAAATTTAAACATAAGAGACCACATCTTATTAATAATTTATGGCCTCTTGAGGGATTTAAAATTTTATTTCAACCTCTACAATATGAATTTGGTTATCAAGGCTTACAAGATCCTCTATCTCCTTCTTTGTGATTCGAAGACTAGGCATTTTGAAGTCATGTGATTTAGTCCAATGAGGTTGCCAAGGAGTAAGGATTTATTCAAGCAAGAGTTTTTTTTTTTTTTTTTTTTAAAATACTCCTATTTATGTTCCCATACCACAATTCCATCAAGGTAAATGTTGATGGGGTGAGAAAAATATTAACTAGTTGGTGGAGGTGGCACATAAAACTCAAAATCAGATTGAGAGTGAAGTGTAGGGTATTCTTTTGGAAGATCTTGAGGAAGGGGAGGAAGACTTTGGGTTATAAATACTTGATTTTATTCCTTCCACTTTAAAAACACCTCATTAACATCTTATTTATCTTGAGGACTCTCTTAAGGAAGGGTGGATGGGGTGTGTTTAGGCATATGATCTTCTTTTGGATCTAAACCTTCCATCTCACCTTGACTTAACAATCTCATCTTTACCTTTAACTCTTTAATTTTCTTGGCTAGGTTATCTTGTAAAATTTTTTATTTAAGATCATAATAATCATCATGACTATGGGTAATACATGAGGGCTGACATGAAACACAAGAAGCTTCTTGAGGAAGTTTATGAGGGACTTGCAAAGAATCAACCCCATTCTCCACTTCACGTTCCTTGACAATGCTTTGATCTTCTTTCTTTCCTCATGATTCCACTAACTTAATCCAACTTATTATGTTATTATTATAATTATTTTGTTGGGTAAGGATGGGAGGGGTTTGTATAGGATCAAGCTCCTTCTCAACTTCACATTCCTTGTTAAGACTTTTTTCCCCTTTCTTTCCCCATGACTCCACTATCTTGTTCCAGTTTAGGGTATTGTGATGATGAGCCTCCATTGGTCGATAGTGAAAACCTAAAAAAATTTATAATTGAATGACTCTTTAAGAAATAAACAAGTGATTTTTCCTACTTACATGTTGTGTAATTGAGTGTTATTGAAATCTTGTTGGTCTTGTCTAGTAGAATATGATCTTTTCTAGCATGTTATCCTTGATTGTTCACCAAATGTACAAAATAGAAACTGTTACAGGTCTTTATTAGTGTTATTTTATAAGTGTATAAGTGTATTATAATTTTTTCATGACTATATTCCACAAATGAATCATTCATTACCCTCTTAAGTATCAAAAAACCTTCTTGAACCTAACTTATGAAACATTGATGTGACAATGCAACTTGAATTGTGACTTTTGTGTGAAAGAAGCCTTGTTTAGATCTAAGTAGTATAATTTTATTCAATAATAGGAAATATAATATTGGTGCATCACCTCTAGTTTTCTTAGTTTGTCTTCTTAACCCTTTTCATGCAAAGTTGATATATAAAATAATGTTTCAAAGAGTGCATCAAGGGAACTAGCCCTTCTAGATATTCATCTCAACAAATTATTACCCATATCAAGAGATATGTTTCCATTATTTCACTTGTATGAGGAGAGCTAGGAATCTCCTCAAGCAGTGAAAATCCAAGTGACAACAAGTACCATGATGAAAACTAGGTTTTTGACATCATGTGTAAATAATTAGTTGTATGAAAGTGCCTTGCAACTTGGGGGAAGCCCCATCCTCATTTAAATCCTTCATGATACCCATATATATCCTTATCAATTACATTAATTTTTTCCATCCAATCCAATCCTAATCCTCATCATTTGATCTATCCTATCATTCCCATCTTTCTTCCCGTCTTGACCTTAATAAAGAACTAGAAGATGTTTTGATCCATATTTTGGGAATCATCTTAGCATATCCTCCAAATGAAACTTTGATGTTTGTACACGTGGTTCCATGTGAAATAATCCTTGGAGATCCATAATTCATTCTTAGTTTCCCTCATCATCCATTATCATCCAACATCATCCTAAATCACTTTTACTTGTTATCATTTTTGATCCTAGTGCTATAACAAGATTTTCTTTGCTAGTGACATCTTATCCACACATACATAAAAATACCTTGTATATAATTATTCTAAAAATAAAAAATATATAGTAATCCATCAAAAAAATTCAAAAAAAAAAATAACCCATAAAAAATTCAAAAACATCATGAAATTAGAAAAGGCCAAACATATCCAAAGAGATATAAATCCAAAAATGAAAAAAAAAGTTTATATTTTACCAAATATAGTCAATAATATTTTATCCTATTTGATTCATCATTCCATATTGTATGGATATTTCATTCCCACATTCACCCTATTTAGGGAAAAGTCGTCAATCTAAGCTCACAGTTTTTGCCATGTTTGGGGTAAGTCAAAGTGTGCATATTATTTCAAGATATTTTTCCCAATACAACCCCTTACATATATCCTTAATTTGGGGTACCATCCAACTATTGGTATCATTTATACTTCACACATGTATTTTGACTTGATTAATGAAAAGATGTATTATGTTGATTTTGTTTTCAAGTTTGTGTGTGTTTTCTTGTTTACTTATTTGTTTAATTTTCTAATTGTGCCTTGACACAGTCTAATTACATAAAGAATGTCATCATTTTTTCTTATTAGATCGGGGGTCAGTCCTTATGCACACTATAGATAGTTCATCATGGTTTTTTATATCATGGTGTACACCATTATTTGATAAATAAAAAATCAAGTTGAAAAATATATGTGGAGATAGGGTAAATTTATAATTTATACCCTTGCACAGTCATATATTTTCAAATCAAACCATCTCATCCATTTTTTATTTTCATCAATAATCATTTATTTATCATCATCATTTCTCATCACATTCCTCCCTCTTTTGGAATAACTATAGTGTCTTGAGTTCTATTTGGAATGTGTAAGCAACACTTGGTCACATGGTGTTAATGAAAAGCTCAACGATCATCATTCCTAATTTTATCATCTTTTCCTCCTCACATTCCTCCATTTTTTGGAGAACTACAAAGGCCTAAGGTCCATTTTTAATATGTAGGAAATTCTCAATCACATGGAATTTATAAGGTCATCTTAGCCAACATCATTCCCATTTTCACCATCTTTTCCTCATCACATTCCTCCCTTTTTAGGAGAACTATAATGGTTCAAGGTTTATTTAGACTATTATGAAATGGTTAGTCACATAGAGTTTCAAAGGTTAGCTCAGACACCATTCACCATTATTATTCCTATTTCCATTGTCTATTATTATAACTAACT
Organism: Torreya grandis; assembly: GCA_037957365.1. Lineage (NCBI taxonomy): Eukaryota > Viridiplantae > Streptophyta > Pinopsida > Cupressales > Taxaceae > Torreya > Torreya grandis. The sequence continues at coordinate 2,008,222 of JARHVA010001251.1, read as the reverse complement.
ATCCATATCCAAAAATCATCCTCATGGACCATGTGTGTAAAATTTTTTTTGCCACATCCCTTTATTCTTCTAGAATTTATCCAATTCTCTCTAAATCTTATCACATCATTATTCACTCATTATCATATCATTATTCAATCATTATCACATCATTATTTCATCACTTAGGTAATCCTTATGTGCTTAGTTTTTTGTGGCTTCTTCATTCTTTGAAATGTCATTATACCATCTACACATATGTTTGCATCAACCTATCAACTTCCTATCTTCCATAAACATGATCATATCATATTTAATCCATGCAATAGGCTAAATCCTTGATCTATACTTACAAATGAATAAATTAATTAGTTAATCAATCTTCATCTAGTCTAAGCTCATAGGTTTTTCTCTATTTAGGGAAAGTCAAATAATGGAACTCATTATCAAGATATATCTTCCCCCAATACACCCTTCATGGGGTAAGTTAATCATGTAGCTTTGTCAAGATATTTTTCACACATCCACCCTGATTAAGGTAAGTCAAAGTGTGTAACATATCTTGGGATGAATCCTTCCCAAAATATGCCTTGCTTGGGGAAAACCAATTCACAATCATAAAAAATCAAAACATGAAAAAACTAGCTCAAGTGGCTTAATTTTTTCCATTGCTTAATTTCATTTATTGTCATCAAATCCTATATCCCATCCCTTCTTCCTTCATCACCCACCCATTAATTTTTCCATTCTATCTTTTTCCTCTCTTTTTTTAGAGCCCATCCCAATCCTTCATCCTCACACACCCTCTCAAAGAGGCATTATCCATCACATTCTTTAATCATCATCATCTAACATTCATCCACCTTTTTTTAGCTTCTTATTTATTTTAAAATCTATTACTCCACCCATCATGTCTTGAAATGCCTTCTCAAAGAGGGGGAAGATATAGACACTTAAAATTGGACACTTCATGTTGATTTTAAATATCTTAAAAATATGTGTTAACATCATCTTAAATCATCTAATCAAGTCTTATATCCATCTAACATATCTATTCCATTCTCTATTCATCTTCTTAATTAATTAATATTTTCTTCCATGATCACATCCATATCTACAAAAAACACCATCACAACATATTAGTTAATTAATATTTGTTGATGAGTTAATCTCATTAATAATGGAAAATTATGGAATGCACAATTACTATTTTCCATCTCAAACTTGTGACATCATGATTCTCCTTCACAAGGCAAATTCAATGAGATAAGTATGCAAGCAAGCTATGCCATGCTTTTACACAATCCATACCTCTTATTACACATCCTCTTACACACTCAATCGATTTCTTCCACACTCAATATTCCTCATTTAAGAGGATGGAAGACTAACCCCCATCCATTTATTTTCATCTTGATTTGATAGTCCACATTCATTAGTCAAGTCTATAAATTAGAGGGTTTCCTCCTCATTCCAACAAGTCTAGATAATGTAGTGAAGCTCAACGATTTTGGAGAGTAATTCATACATCAAGCATTTCACTTATCTAATCAATTATATATTTATCAAAAGGAAATATTTCCCATATAACTATGCACATTCACCATTGAAGCTTGTAACTGCATTCCTTGATCACAATCATTCTTATTTGTTTGCAAAGAGGAGAGCTAAAAAGGAAGCTATATAATTTTATGTGTTTTTATATATATCATTTTTTTATCTTTCCTTCATCTTTCTCAATCAAAGGACATGTGCTTAGGCTTGTTTGTATGATTTTAAATTTGATTTTGATTTCGTACTAATGAAAACTAACCCTTTATAATCATATGTTTAATATTTAAGAATATAAACAATTGATTGAATATAGAAAACTTATAATTATATGCCTAGATTATTATTGAATATTCATAAAGGAAGAACATAAAAACACTTATTGAAATAAATTATATATTTATCATAACAAAAAATTATAATAGATGATAAGAAATGAAAATAGAAAAAATGAAGAAATAATGCCAAATTTGAGGAACAAAAATGATATCAATCATAAAATGGATTCAAATGATGTCCATTGATTGTATAATGTATCCAATTTCTATCTAAATCATACAAGAGAAAATCATTTCTCCCTAATATAAAATAGATTTAATTAGTACCAAGACATAATGAGTCAAAATTGTGATGTTTTCTAGGATCTTCATGAACCTTATCTAAAAATAGTACTAAATCACCAAGCTTGAAAAAAATATTTGAGGATTTTTTTATTAAATAATGTATTAAGTTTTTATTTGGATTTTTCCATTTTTGTAATGTTGTGGATTTTTTCATCTAGGGATATAATATCACCTAATATTTGTTGTATTGCATCATGTAATGACCTAAAAGTGGTATTTTAGTGCTAAAAGTGTTACTTGAGACAACCCATTCCTATCTTAGATCTATACCTATCTTAGATCCTTTTATCACACTTTTTTAGCCTTTGTGTGGACCACAGTCATCCCTAGTTAGCTAAAACATAGTCTCAGACTTTCATGCCCAAATCCTGGACCCTCATGCCCAAAAACATGCTAGTTGGACATTAGCACCACATTAAAGACACTATAACCACATAGAGATAGTGTCCCCTACATGTTGCTAGTGTCCCTTATCTTAACTCTCCCAAACATATATATTTTCAAAATTTAAACCCTCCTAAGGTCAGTCTAAACACATTTTATTATCCACACAAGATACAAAACACTATAAATACATGAATTTTAGATCTCTATCCACTATATGGAAAACAGATGCAAAAGATCCATTCAAACATGAAACAAGTTGACCGAAATCAATTTTATTAATCTTTATTCTACCTTACTTTTACATACTACCATCTACAACTACCCTAAGCCTATATTTTCTAAATTTCCAATCTCAAGCACACTCAAGGCATTCAAAACCACTATCATTATATGATCACTTGCACTTGCACCAGCACTTAGGTTGGAGAATTACATTGGGTTTGATCCCTCCTTAGATTATTGGTATGTAGGTAGCTTTATTCATAGTGTGGTATTCAGGATGTCCAACCTATCTTACTAACAAAGACACATTTTCAGCTCATGACTTACTTACAAGGAACATTAGGATTTGTATTATAAATTAACTTCTACGTTCACAATACAAAGTTTTATAATTCGTGCATGTAATAACAAAACCCAAAAACATAGGCACATGTGCACCTAGAATTTAAGAACAGTCTTGCACAAAGGGCATTAGCACTATTTTCAGGACACTAGATCCACATGGTACTATTTTCCAAGTTTGGTGATACTATCTAGGGGAATATCTGATATAGGTATCATGTTTATGACACTCAAACCTATTTTTATCCCTATTTTTAGCACTTAAATCTTTCACATCAGGTGTTTTCTAGATAAGTCTTTATTTGTACATATTTATTACTATTTTTAAAAAATAAAATAAATTCAAAATATATAACAAATTAGTGGTTATTTATTTCATATTGTTTCATTGATTTATAATACTCATCCCTTTAATCAAACTTAGGATTTACATATCTAAAACCCTAAAAGGTTAAAACACATTAGTATTTTCAAAGTATATTGCAAAGCAATCCTAGCCAAATAAATTTATAGTTCTATTGGCATAATGAATTCAAATTAATAGGCAAACATGAAATATGAGTATAAAACCCTAAATAAAACCATCATACAATCATCCCAAAGATATCCAAAAAATATCACATGCTAATTTCATTTGTTATCATAAATAGTTATATTCAAAATTGAAATCAAGTTTTTATTAGTAGATTCAGCTTAGGCATTCTCTTGAGGATAATATTTTGATGAATAATTAGAAATAATAGAATAACATCCTAAAAATGTGATATATTAATTTGAATTAATTTTAAATCCATCATAAAAAAATCTCAAAATGACAACCAAACATGAAAAAATCTTATTGTAAAATAAGGTAATCACTTTAGAGGTAACTAGAATTTTAAGAGCTACAACTTCATGCCACTTAGTAAAATAATCAGTATATGTTAGGATATACCTTTTCCCTATGGAAAATGGAGGATGAATATAAAAATTGAAATCAATGCCCCATTTAGTAAAATATTATTCAAGGATAACCAAATTTAATGGCATTGTAGGGAGCCTATTTCTTCATGCAAATAATTGATAGGGCATGCAAGATATTATTAAACAAAAAATATCTTTAAAAAGAGTTGAACATTAATACCCAATGTGTAAAACCTTATGTATAATGGGGTTTGAAGCATAATTTCCACCACAATTACCTTTATGATAATGTCTAAGGATTGGTTTAGTTTAATTATGCATTAAACATCTTAGCAAAACTCCATCTCTATTTCTAAAGCACAAACGAAATTCAAGTAAAATGAATTTCAAAGTTTGAAAAATAAGGGATTTTAATTTTTTTTATCAAATAAATTATCACAAGCTTAACTATAAAGATAATAAAATAAACCATAATACCAATCATCTTTTTAAAATAAACAATCTCAATCTTACATGTCTAGATCAATTTTGAATTTACTTTCAAGTTCAACAACTTTCATCATTTGGAAATGAGGCATTACATACAACTTATCATTTACAGTGATGATCACTATATTAGTATTTAAAGTTGCATTTTTATCCAAGTGTTTATCTAAATCATTACCTTTGATATTTTTGTAGGTTCTAAATTCAAATTCAAATTCCTAAATTTTAAAAATCTATTTGGATACACTATCATCAATCATGTGATGTTTGAGTAAATAAAACAACTCCAGTTTATTAGAACGTACAATGAATTTTTTACCCATTAGAAGATACTTGAATTTTCCTAAGGATAAAATAAGAGAAAGTACAAATATTTCAATTAAAGGATAGCTAATTTCAACATCTTTGAGTACTTGAATCATGTATCCAATGGGCCTTTCTTATTTTTTATTATTGTATTGATTTATTACAACTCTTGTATCTTTATTAGTTGCATTAATGCATAAGATGGATTTTTTTTCAAATTTGGTTTAATAAGAATAGCAATAGTTGTGATTGTGTTTTTAATTTCATAAAATTCAATATCTGAACATGTATCCCAAATATAAGTTTGATTTTTCCTAAGTAAAATATACAAGGTAATATATTTATCATCAAAACAAAAAATAAACTTGTGAACAAATTTGATTTTACCAAAGAGATATCTTAAACTAGATTGGTCATTAAATTAAGGTAGCTCTTTGATAACCTTAATTATAGTGATTTCAATATGAATTTCATCCTTAGAGATGGCATGCCCTAGCAAATTACCATCTATAACTCCAAAAATTGATTTCTTTGGGTTAAGAGATATATCATATTTCTAACATATAATGAAAAAATCATGAAAATAATTGATGTGTTAATTTTTTTTAATGAACTATAAGGTCATATAAATAAACTTGAATGATAATACCAATTATATCATTCAAATCAACATGCATTACTTTCTAGAATGTAGCACTTGCATTAATCAATCCAAAAAACATTCTATTTTAAGGAAAAGTACCTCTTCTTATAGTTAAGGTAGATTTATGCCCACCTTAATGATTTTAATAAATATAATTATAACCAAAAAAAATTTATAATAAATACATCATTTCAAAATCGGTGACCTTATGTAAAATTTTATCTATACTAGGTAAATGAAAATTGTCTTTTACACTAGTACAGTTCAAATCCCTAAAATCTACATAAAGACAAATGTTGACATTATTTTTTTATAAAATAACAAGGTTTTATATCCATTAAAAATATTTTAATGGATAAATGACACCACCATCCAACATTTTTTCCAACTCTTTGTCGATGGTGTCTTTTAACAAGGGATTGATCCTTTGAGTTTCTACTAGACATGACTTATACCAAGTTTGATGTGAATATCCTAATATATTATTGTAGTGTCATAACATTCAATATCTTGGTAAAATACAATTAATTTTTCAATTTATTATTCAAATATTTTGATTAATAAGACTTTTTATTTGGTGTTACATTATATGCCTAGGTAAGCATACTTAAGATATTCTTTTATACCTAAATTTATTAGGATAGTTTCTCCAATTATTTGTCTAGAAGGCTCTTTAGTGTGTTTTATTTTGGGCAAGCCTTGAGGAGTACATATAAACTCTAAACTAACTAAACTAGGAGGAATATTATTTACACTAAGATAGTGATAATCACCATAATTCATAACACAATCATTACTATTGAAATAGTTTTCTAGTAAAAAATAGTCTATGCTCATCACAATAAAAAAATAGGCCAACTACTATAAAAATTAGAAATATTAGGTCTAATAACCTCTATAAAATAAATTTAAAAAATTAGTTCAACTTTATTAAAATTTAGGTTAGAAGTATAAACAACAACCTTATCACACACATTGGATTCTCTAAGTATATGAGTCAAATTAAAATATTCAAAAAACAATATTAAAGACAAAACCTTTTACATGTATTTATATAAGTGTGGATGATTATTTTTGTAATGTTTTCTAATTTATCTCAAAACTAACTTAGAATCACAAAAAACCTTTAGATGTTTAATATTCGATTCAATTTTTTGTCTAGTCCAAAACTCAAAGCTTTGAATTCAACTATATTATTTGTTATATAAAAATATAATTTATAATCATATCTAAAAATATCACCCATGGAAGAGAATATGACAACACCATCACCACTTATGATTTGAGAAGTAGCACCATCAAAATACAAGGCCTAATTTGTTTCTTTAGGAACTATTATAACATGTTGTTAATCTAGTTCATCTAAAGTTAGAATTTCATAATTCATAATATTGGTTTTAGAAATGGTAAAATTAGATGGAATAGGTTCAATAAGGATACCATTCTAATCTTATCTATGCATGAAATCATTTTCATTGTCTACCATAGCCTAGGTTGTATCTTTACCAACAAATGCACCAAAGGACTTAGACCAATCTCTCCCTAATAACATGGAATAATTAGTAGGAATATAAATAACTTGAATATTACTATTCACCTAATCCTTCCATCTTAGATAATTTTAATAGCTATGTCTCAAAATCTACCACATTTTTTAGTTTGATGAGAATCAAAACTTATATTTTTTATTATCTTCCTCATAAGTGATGCCCAATTGATATGTTATGAATTTAGGTACAATATTTTTCAAAGAACTGTATCAAGAAGGTAATTTTGAATGATTTTATCATCAATAATCATATATACATAGAATATAGGGATATAATTAAAATATGGGTCATTATATTAGGAAAAAATGTGTTGATTTTATTTAATTATTTATTCCTATAAACTTATAATAGTTTTAGGATTAGTATTATTTATAGTTGCATTGATGTTTTCTAATTGACTTGGTAATAAAGTAACTTGAAACAAAGAGTAGTTAACCTTTGTATTAGCCAAATCATTAACTATATTATAAGGTACAAAATTGATGTTAATTTGTGTATACTTTCTTAGCTAAAACAATTTTTATATTGATTATTATTATATCCATAAGGTAGACAATTTTTATTTTATGAGTTATCAATTGAATAATGTTGACCTACAACCTTAAGTTTGTTTGGAATTGAATTTTTTGAGGATGAAGGGTATTTGTCAATAGGTTTTGTTGCATTTGAATTCTCTTTAACAACTATTTTATAATTGTTCTTTCTAGTTTGGACTGCATAAACATTAGTAGTCTTGATTCCACCTAAAGGTACTTAAAAAATAATAATACATGTTTATGTTTTATGATAGGTCGAGAGAGATGTTATCCTAACCTTTAATAAATATTTTAAACTTTTAAGAAACAATGTAATTATTAGGGTCATGATCTGCCTCACAAACATTACAATAAATGTTTTTTGTCTCAATCTTACCTTTTGATACATTCATCATTTTACTTGATGTATAAGGTTTGTCATTAAGAAAACATTTAACAAAGACCACCTCATTTCTAAAGTTATGAATGGACTTTAATATTTCTACATTATCAAAATTCAGTCTAGTAAAGACTCTATATTTAAAATTAATATTCTTCAACTTATTTCTATAATTAATACAAAAAATTATAGTTTCATTCTATTTTATTAAATACTTATCTTTTAGTGTCATTTGATACTTAAATGCATTATAATAATATGATATGGATAGATTATTTGGAGGTCTAACATTTGGTGGGATATTTTGTATAAGTCTCATAAATCTATTTTTAAAATGGTAAATAGATTTACTTAGATCTATAGAAATAGAGGCTAGTTCATTTACTAATTCAAAGTTATCTTTAGCCTTGCTAAAACACAACTCAATTATTTATTAAATTTATTTCCACTCTAAAATAGATTTAGGATGAAGAATAATGAATGCCATATATGGTGTTCCTTCCAAATATTTAGAAAAGAATCTAAGATAAATATTTTTGTTAGTGATTCCCAAGGTGGCAAACATCAGTTTGAATGCATCTAGATGTTCATTCCATTTTTCACCTAGATATCTAGAGAACTTGGGAATGTATTTTTTTTCTAAATAAGGGATTTGTTTAGGCATATTACCTATTTCAATAGGGTTGTACTTAATCCAAGGATGTACATGTGCATCTTCTACATCTAAAACAACCATATTGTTCAATAACTTTGTCATCTTCCCTATTTGAGTGCTTACCAAGCATAAGATCTTTTTTTTAATTTTTGCTAGATTAATCTCCCATATTGAAATATTAATCAATGGTATTTGGGATTTTATCAGACATAAATATGGTATTCAATTTATGATTAGCAAAAATATGTTGTTCTCTTTTTTATTTAAGCATAGATATATCTAAATTATATCAGCCTTTGTTTGATGATTAAATAGGGAGAGTATATTTATTTTATATTGTGTTTTATTAAGAGTTAATGAACTTAATAATATATTTTAAGACCTTGGGGTGATCATAACACCTAAAATGAACTATATTTGATGTAAGGTCAGTTTATTCATATATAATATCAATACCTAGTTGGATAAGGATCACTTGAAAAAATAAATTGATTTTAAGAAACTCCCAAGTGGAGTTGCCAAATTTTTGACGTTAGTTTTTTTAGAATCAACTAAATTAACCCCTTTTCATATTGTGAAGGTTAATATAAAATCATAGTAATCTAATCATTGGAACCTACTTAACTAGGTTTACTATTGCTTAGGTGTGAAAATGTGTAGTTTAAGCATCAAGCATGAAGTCAAGGACTTAACGAGATTTAGGGAAAAATAAATAAATTACCACTTCCAAAAAAAATGACTTGATCACAACATACTTCAATCTCCATATTCAATGAATTCCATCACTTCATTCATATAATCCTTATATTCAAAATTATTGTAATTAACCCTATCTGACAAAGTAAACCTATGAAATAGCTAGACTCTTCAAGTGTTAAAATCTTACTATTTGATCTTGATATCTCTTTATTAACTTACTAGTTTTTAATTTTCATCACATTTCATTTATATCACCTTTGTACTTATTGATCAAACAAAGATACCACAAAGAGAACTAAACAAGAAAGAGAATAATGTAATAAGATAAGTAAACAATACTTTAAATAATCTAAAGTAACTACATCAAATGAGAATAAAACTAATATTAGTAAAAAATAATATAAAAGAAGATGAAATAATATTAAAAATATGAATGACTACAATATGAAAGAAGAGTTACATGCATGCTAAAGAAAAAGATAAAATAAAATAATGCTAATGTGTAACTACGAAAAATATGTATAAGAAAATTAAAAACATTCACTAACTATAAAATACCATAAAAATTAAACCAACTAAAAATAAAAGTAAAAATTTAGATTATATAATAAAATAAAAAATAATTGAGAGTTGAATTAGGTATTAAATAAAAGAGATTTTATTTACAAAGTAAAATATTTATTCAAGGCTAATTAAAAAAGAATATTGAGATGATAAATGGATAACAATCCCAAGAAAATAATATTCCATATAACCATTGTGTATTTAATGTTCATTAGTTTTAGGTGAAATATAAAAAAATACAACACATATGACTAGTAGTATTTATACAATCATCAAGGTGAATGAGCACTTGGAAATTTTAAAATAATTGGTTTATAAATAATGGAAAAAATGGATATACCTAACTATACCAAGTAAGGTATTTCATTATCAGAGAGGATGTTATTTGGTCTTCTATTAATCACACACCTAATCTTAAAGACTTTCACAAAAAATAAGCATAATATGAAACTTTTATCAAGAGATCTTTGTACATGTATGACTTCTCCCATTAATATTCTTCATTCGAGTCTTTTAAATCCTTAAATAAGGATTAGATGCATTTCAAGTTGTAATTGAAAATATGTTAAATAAAAATAACTTAAATAAAGTCAGTGATGACTTAATTTGAGTTAATTAACTTTATAACATATAGGATTTATAATATATATTTTATTTTATAGGGTTAATAAATAGGTTTTAAAGCATCTCATAACTAGTACAAAATTGAAGGATATTCAAAAAAGAGAAAGCAAAACAAATAGGAGACAAAAAAACCAAGAGCTATAACAATGACCAAAAAAACTTCTACTAAAAAATACACCAAACCTACATTAATGATCTGCCAAAATTCATCAAAAAATCAACAAATCATAGCACCACAAAAGTGAACCAATAACTACCAACAAAAGGTTAGGGGAAAGACTCATCAAAGTAATAGTAGTTGACCAAGGACATAACAATGGTGTTTTCTTCATTCATCTTATTTTTTTCTTTTATATAGCTTTTCCTTAGTTTTCTTTCTCAAGCCTTCAAACAAATATTCTACCTTGCACTTCTTTGTATGAGTGCCTTTACTCTGATTTTGGGTTGAAACATCCACTTCTTTATTCTTTGCAAGAGTACTCAGATGTTCTACAATATTTTATCACTTACTCTTCTTGATAGGAGTTACCTTTTATTCAATCTCATACTGAGTGGATTTGAATTTATTCTTGACCCCCTTGTTTTCATTCTCCCCTATAAATAGTCTTATTGCAACATCTCAGGCTTTCCCCATTCCTCTACCTCTCATGATGACTTCCTCATTATAGATGAGCTCCAACTGGGTCTTGATTTCCTTTATTTCCTCCTCTATCTCATTACACATTTATTTTTTATTGGATGTTTTAGACTCTAACTTTTCACTTGTATTCTCAAATTTTATGGATTTTATACTCTTGGCCATGGGATATCCAAAGCTTTCCTCTAGTCTCTCAAGTTCTTTCTATTTAATCTTATCTCTCCCCTTTCCTTCCATAAGAAACTCTAGAGTTTTCTTTAACTCAACCATCTCATAATTAGGCTTATTCACCTTATATTATATCACTTTATTTTTACCTTCACATTTTTCTTCTCCCCAAAAGTGTAAGTGGTCATGTTATAAGAATCCTCCTTTTGGGTCTCATGTGTCTAGTCTATGGTATCCTACGAATCCTCCTCTTGAGTCCCTATGACTTATTTAGCACTTATTTATACTTACACGTCTCTTCTATCCACTTCAATAGGTTTTACAACTTATTTTATCCACAATGGTCCACCCTTATACATAATAAGAAAGATGAGACCCTAATGGATGATCTTAACAACTAAATTATATTAATAGGAGATGATAGATTTCTCTAGTGATCTCAACAAAAAATATGAAAAAAGAATTTTATGATATTTGAAGTGGTTGATCAAAATTAAATGATGATATTATATGATCCTATACTTACCCTCGAAAGTTAAATATTTCATGATCTATATGAAACTTTCTAGCCAAATCACTAGCAATTCCATTCTAAGGTATTATTTTTTCTTGGTCTCAATTATCTCCTCAGTATTGAATAAACTCTTCATTAATTCTTCCTTATGTATTTTATCCTTGAACACATTTATTCCTTCATAATCTATCCCTATTAATTACCAAATGACCTCATCATGATTAGTAATTTGTAGACCCCTCATTCTGACAACTCTCTCTTCACATCCCCTAAAAAACTCCTTTGAAATAAAAGTTTTAGATCCAACTATCCTCAGTATGAAATTCTTAAGTCCCCCATTCATAAGCTTGTTCTAGACTATTAAATTTTATTTACCTTCTACATAAGAAATTAGTTCAAACCTATATCATTCTCTACCCATGATTGAATAATTTTCCTTCCTTGGCTTCTTACTATGATCAAGATATAGTTTATCCCCCACACACTCAAATCCTAAAATGTCAAAGTAATTAATGGTTAAATCACTTGATCCTTCTCTCACATGCTTCAAACTCAATTTCCATTCCTCACAATGAGTACCATCATCATTGCATGAGTTTTCAAAAATTACATGCATGTCTATTTAAAGTAAGCAATCTTTCAATTGCACTCCCTCCAAGAGGCTTATTTCATTTTCCACATCACTTGTAATGATATGGATTACTTGGCTAGGTAAGTAATAAACCTTATACCAATGGTTAAAACATGATTTATATACATCTAATTGGCCATGCCATCTACCCCTTTATTACTTTCCCTATAGACATCATAAATAAACACCTCCTTAAACTACTATATAAAATTTGGAATCCTAAATTTCCTATTGAATGGACCATGAGGGTTTAGATTTTCCAAAAAGATAATTTATGATATTCAAGGAATCCCCTTCGAACATGAGTTTTTTTAATTTTTAAATTTTATGCCAATTGAATGCTCCAAAGTGTCACTTTGACTTCTTCGACATGATTATTTTTTACCCCTAATGGCCCTACATAGGTAGCCACCATTAGGCCTTATAAATTTATTAACAAACCTCCTCCTCCTGCTGCCATGCCAAGATTGCCTTTAGTTGTGCCATCAAAATTTAACTTTAGGCAAGACCTTATGGTTTTCACCACTTGACCTATGATATGTACACTTTCAAAGGGTGGTATTTTAATATAAGAGCAACATTCCATTTATTAAAGATGATGAATTTTGTATCATTGAATGTAAGCTTAATTTTTGGGGTAAGCATCCTCTAGTTTTCCTTCATAGACTTGTAAATTCTTAGAGCAATGGTTCTCTGAAATACTATTTTATCTTCAAAGATGTAACTATTCCCATTCTTCCAAATTCCCAAAAATAAATGGGGTAGAGAAAAGTGCCACAAAAATACCAATGGAGGTAATTTACAAGTTGTTTCCATTATTCAATGAGGTATAGTAGAGTATTTGGGTTAACCTAAGCAATATTAAATTTATTCATGATGAAATATATTATTTTGGATGTAAAAGAATAATCCAAAAATAAATGTTTCACTATTTCATCATTGTATTTACACAAAACACACCTATTAGGAATGAAAAATCCTCTTTTGACCATGGTATCCATTATTACAATCTTATTATGGGTTGCTAATCAGAAGAAAATGTTAACCTTGGGAGTGAGGTTCTTGATCTAAATATCCTTCCAATCAAATTTATCTTCCTATAGGTCTAGCTCCACTAATAATCCAAATTTAATAGAAAACCATCCACAAGTATCAATAGTAAAAACTATATCATCCTTATTTGTACATATACTTATGTGGGTTTATTGTAATTTAAGGTTTAAATCTTATAAGTTTCTAAACTCTATCTTCACTTGATACATTTATCTGTAACACTTTCCATTTTTACTACCATCAGAATCAGTTTAATAGCCTTTAAATTTTATACCATAGACATCTTTAAAATCATGATTGATTTTTAACCAAGGGGATTTAGAGACCAAGGGATACTAAAATAACCAAGGATCATTCTAGAAATTGATATTTTTCAATCTCTAATGTTTCATTTATTTCCTTTCCTTAGGATAGTTAATACTACCAATGAGGGATTTATAGAAATAATAATTGTTATTAGGACCTTCCTCTATTAAAAAACTAACCTCTTCATTATCCTCAAGGTATTTGGACTTAATGATCTTGGTCCATTGGTTTTCCTATTTGATGACTTTCCAAACTTGTTTAAAAATTAAATCTTGATTCATATTTTTCACCCTCCTTAATCCGAGTCCTCCCTTAGACTTTAACAAACAAAATTTTTCCCAAAAAACTAATGGAAATATGAATCTATCCTTGGACCCTTTCCATAGGAATATTTTCTATGTTTAATCCACCTTAGTTGTAATTTTACTAGGAATCCTAAAAAGAGATAAAGTAAATTGGGATACTTTGGATTGAAATTTTGAGAAGATGGAGTTTACCTACTTGGGATAGTAATCTACCTTTCCAACCAACTAACTTCTTCTGAATTCTATCAAGAAGTGGGTTCCATAAATTTGCCTGCATTCTTCTACTAAATAATGACAGACCTAGATAATAATATGGCAAGTTTTTAATTTGACATTCCATAATTATAGATAGCTTATTTTGTATCCCTTCTAAGGTGTTTATGAATAAGATATAAATTTTTAAAAAATTGATGTAATGAATAGATACTACTACATAATCCATAAGAATACTCTTTAGGATCTTAAATTCTATGATTGTTGCTTCTCCCATCATTAAGGTGACATCAACAAATTTTTGATAAGTAAATGGGGTTATTGCTAGGGAAATTTTTATGCCTTTGATATCTCCTAGGTATCAATATTTATCTAATATTATTCCAATGGTATATTACAACATTATTAAAATATAGGGGGATATGAGATATCTTTATCTTGTCCCTCTTTAGCAGGAAAAAAACTTTTTTTTATTTTTTTTTATAACAATGGAGAAAATAGGAGAAGAGATGTAGGAAAAAATCAAACCTTTAAATATTGAATTAAATCCAAATCTATCAAGGGCCCTATTTATGAAACTTCAAGTGATGTGGATTCCAAAATTTTATAGTCCATAACTTTTAACCTGTAACTTTTTTTCATCATCTGTTATCAAAGCAAGTTTGAATCTTGGAGGTAATATATTTGTGAATTTATGTTTTTATATTTCTAAAGAATATTTTGTGAATGAATAATAGGTGTAAGAGATGGTTATAATGCATGAAAAATGATGAGGATTAATTACTCGAATGAATAGGAATTTGTAAGAGTTGCATAGATAAGTGGCACAATTAACTATAATTATCACAAATCAAATATAAAGGCAAGTAGGAGATGAAACCAAGGAAGAAATAGATTGTGAAGAAGTTAAACAAGAAGAGAAATAATGGGAATAACCACCATCAATGGAAGAAAGGATGGTCCAAGATTTAGATGGAGTGACCAAATGAATCAAGGTTTACATTCCAAATTATGGAGGTAGTTTAAAACCAAAGGAGTTGATAAATTGGATGAACAACATGAAGAAGTTTTTTGAATGGAAAACTATGAGATAAGATAAGAAATTAAATTTTTCATGCACAAAATTGAAGGTTCATGCAATAATTTTATAGGATCACCTACATAAAGAGAGATAGAGAAAGGGTAAAGAGAAGATAAAAATGTGGAGTAAGATGGAGAAAAATATAGAGGAGAATTCTTTCCTATGGATTATGCACAAAATATATACAAAATATTCCAAAATTTAAGGCAAAAAGATCACACTATACATGAGTATATATATGAGTTTTACAAGCTTTCCATACATGTGACTCATGATGAAATAGAAGAAAATATGGTTGAAAGGTATGTAAATGGTTTGAAGTTTTATATTCAAGTTGAATTTATCATGCATAGAATACTTTTTATGGAGAAATCTTATCAATTATATTTTAATGTAGAAGAAAAAAATAGATATAATTTTAGATCATCTAGTATTGGTCTAAGAAGAGAATCCACTCCAATAAGGGGATGAGTTGGATTCAATATCATTAGAGGTGGGTTTAATCCCAATAGAGGAGAATTATCATTTGGTGAAGAAAAGAAAGAAGATAATAGATAAGGGTTTCAATATCAATAAAGAGGAAGAGGATTTTAGAGAGGATGAGGCTATGGTGGTGCTATAGGATGGTTTCCAAATTAGTGTAGGTATTATGAATGCTACATATGTGGAGAATAAGGACATATATTTGAGTGTCTTCACTACCAAGATCAAGAAATGAGGCAAAAAGATAGCCCAAGAGTGAATTTAGTTGAGGCTGAGATAAAAAAAAGTAAGATACTAAAATTAAAACAATAGATATTAGAGAAAATATCATGATGAGGAGAACAATGATTGTTCCAAGGAAATAATAGGTGAAAATTAAGGAAGTTGATGATGCATGGTTGTGATCAAACATTTTTTGAACAAGGTACACTTTAGGAGGTTAGGTATGCAATGCAATTATAGATGGTGGTAGTTGTGAAAATATGGGTTCTAAAAAAATCATACATAAATTAGTTTTACAATGTGAAAAACATCCTTATCCTTATTTTATTTCATGATTTAAGAAAGGGAATGAAGTTACAATAGATAAAAGGTGCTTAATCAAATTTTTTATAATGAAAATGTAAAAGGATGAAATATGATGTGATGTTATACCATTGGATGCATGTCATGTGTTGTTAGGAAGGCCTTGGAAATATGATAGAAATGTAATTTAGGATGGAGCAAAGAATACATATGCTTTTTGAAAAGGTTGTATAAAGGTAGGCTTACTACCTCTTAAATAAGAAGGGTAGATAGAAAGCATGTTGTCCACAAAAGAATTTATCAAATACATGAAGATGATAAGTTATTTTTATACATTAGTAACAATAAATGAAGATAGAAATGGTGAAAATATTAGTAGAAGTAGTATAATTATTTAAATAATGTGCATATGTTATAATTGATGAGTTACCAAATGGTTTACCATCAAAGAGAGGCATTCGTCATCATATTGATTTGATTCCAAGATCAAATCTACCCAATCAAGAAACTTATAAGATGAGTCCAACACAATATGTAGAATTGAATAAGCAGATTACTAAATTGGTGAGAAAGGTTATGGTAAGGGAGAGCATGAGTCCATGTGAAACACCAACATTTCTAACTCCACAAAAATATGGGAATATAGGATGTGTGTGGTTAGTAGAGTAATCAGTAAAATTACCATCAAATATAGATTTACTATACCTCATTTAGATGATATGATGGATGTTCTTGTAGGAATAAAATTCTTTACCAAGATTGATCTAAGGAGTGGTTACTATCATATTTATATTTGTGAAGGAGATGAGTGAAAAACAACATTAGAGACTAGGGATGGATTATATGAGTGATTGGTGATATCATTTGGATTATCTAATACACCCAACACATTTATAAGGGTGATAAACATAGTGTTATGAGATTACACTGGTAAGTTTGTGGTGGTTTTTTTTTTATGGTATTTATATATTAATTAGAACTAAAGAAGAGCACTTTTAAAATTTGATAATGATATTAGAGTTGTTAAGAAAGGAGAAGCTCTATGAAAATTTGAAGAAGTGTAGGTATATGCAGAATAGTTTAGTATATTTGGAGTTTGTAGTTTTAGTAGATGGTGTAAGGATGGGTGAATAAAAGGTAAAGGCAATTATTGAGTGGCCTATTCCAAAAATCATCACAAAGGTACAAATTTTACATGGTTTAGAAACTTTTTACATAAATTTCATTATGAATTTTAGTAGTCTTATTACATGAATAACATATTGCATGAGAGGAAAATAATTTGTGTGGACAAGGGAAAAAAAATTAAGTTGTTGAAATAGAAGATTATAGAAAAACCCATTTTAGCATCAACATATTTTAAAAAAGCGTTTGAAGTGGATTGGATGATTCACATGTGGGACTTGTTGTGTTGAGTCAAGATGGAAGGCTAATAACATATTTGAGTAAAAAATTGAATGAGGTATGAATGAAGTATTATACTTATGATGTTAAATTTTATGCCATTTTACAAGCATTAAGACATTGGAGTCATTACCTAGTGCTTAAGGAGTTTATCCTATTTATAGATCACGCAGCCTTGAAGTATGTGAACACTCAAAAGAAGTTAAATAATAGACATGTAAAGTGGGTGTCTTTATTTTAGGGATATATTTTTATGTTGAAGCATAAATAAAGAAATTAGAATCAATTAGTTGATATTTTGAGTAAGAGAGTGGTATTATTAACTACTATGGAGAGTGAAGTAGTTGGGTTTGAAGTTATTAAGGAATTATATGACACCAATCTAGATTTTGGAAAGATAGTTGAGTAATGTAGGAATCAATTAGTAGGTGAGAGAATTATTATTCATGATGAATATCTTATACAAGATGGTTATTATATTTTTAATAGAAAATAATTATGTAATCCAGTTGGGCATCTAAGAGACAATATTATAAGAGAACTACACAATGGTTGTTTGGATAGACATTTTATTAAGTATAAGACAATAGCTTTAGCATAGGAGAATTATTTTTGGCCAAAGATGAAGAGAGATGTGTAAAAGTATGTTTCAAAATGTATAATATGTCAAGTGGTTAAAGGACATGCACATAATATATGTAACAACCCTGCTAGGTTAGACATAGAAAATATGTGAGTAAATTTTTTTTAACACATACACCAAATATAGATTACACCATGAGAATCTATAGAGACCATAATAATTACACAAGGTGATAATAGCAACAAGAATAATAAATCACATAATACTGATCTCTAATATCATGAGAATACATGTCAAAAAAAAATTCAAAAAGTAATTACATTATCTCAGCTATAACTATTACAAGTCTATAGCTACTATTGTTGATTTTAAATAATAAGTAATTATAACTCAATGATAAATAAAATACAATGTGCATATTCATACATAGATCCCTATAGTATGATTTCCCCAAACTCTCCAATATCTATAGCAATCTAAAGTGTTGTCTCAATAGTACTATT
Organism: Torreya grandis; assembly: GCA_037957365.1. NCBI lineage: Eukaryota > Viridiplantae > Streptophyta > Pinopsida > Cupressales > Taxaceae > Torreya > Torreya grandis. The sequence continues at coordinate 1,989,367 of JARHVA010001251.1, read as the reverse complement.
ATGGGGAGAGAGAGCTTCATCCAAGAGCTTTTACACCTATCCATGGACCAACAATCCCCTACACTATCCCATCAGGGAATGGCCCTCCCTTCATGGATGAGTAGATAGTGACAACATAAGAATCTAGAGAGACTAACAAGTACTCATGTATTAAATGATTCTAAACTAAACATGCAGTGTATCATAGAAATCCATTATATCACAAGATAATGCACTTACTTGTGAACCACACTCATGAAATGATAATGTCTCACTATAAATACTTTGTCCCAAAGTTTTAAAAATAATAAATTACAATGATCTAGATCAATCAATCTCATACACACCACTTGATCTGACTACCTTCATCTAACATTACAATGCTAGTAAGCCAGTGAAGTTTGTCTCACTCCTTACTCTGCATTAACAATGCAGATTGATCAAATATAATGCAACCACAAGATTCATCAACTTAATCATCATACAACATGTTATACATAAGAGCAATAATATCATACATTAAGTATGTTTAACATATGCATAAATTTTTCATTATATTCTATTCTATGCTAGAAAAAATGAGTACAAATATACCACCTAAGTAACATAGAATTTAACTGTACAATTCAAAAATTGTAAATGGTTTTCAGCTATCTATACCCTATGGTAACCCATATTATCATAGTCTAGTGTACTAATATTTAATGGCCAATTTTCCATAATCAATCATATGAAGTAGTCTCAAATCCATGGAAACACAAGAATTGTACATGTAACTACATATAACAAATCAAGTCATTGGTCTATATAGCACAATAACATTCCAACACAACAATCACTAAATTCTTAGAGTTTACATGCATGCATACACAAGTTTACCCATTTCATCAACACACGCTATCCACAATAGTAACTAGTATATATACACTATACAAACAAATGTAGATATGAGTTAAATATAATAACTACAACAAGTACCATCTAGGCACAACATAATTTTATACTGTAGTAACCTATGATAACCCATAATATCATAGGTTCCCAACTAATTAACAACACATAAACCAAACTTATGAATTTTAAGACTCAATTGGTCCATGTAGATAATAACAAGCAAATAGTAAAGTATTATACCACCTGGGTATATTATGCATACAAACACACCAACGTATATCAACATAAAAAAATGTGAATTATGACACACCATTATTTACTAAGTATAACTATATATATAACACACTCATAGTATATAATTCTCACAAATATTCCACCCTGAATATATGTGACTAATAGTCATTCGCTTTAGTAATAGTAGGTAAAATAACTAGTTATTCTATCGACTCATTTGTTTCTAGGAGATTATTCCAAAGGTTATAGTTCTTGATTCCTATGAAGCTTAATGACTTAAATCATATAATAAATTATAGTTATAATCTATATATACCAATACTTGCACATCCTAACATGCACCACATGTAAGTATTCTAATGTTATGCTAATCTTTAAACCACAGTTTAGTGTTTTAATCACAACTACTAAGCATAGAAAGTTAACTAATTAAGTAGTTATAAAATACGTGGAAAGATACTTCTGCATACTATAGTTAGAGAAACCTAGAACTTTATTTTCCCAAAATACAAGTATAACTATATATATAACACACTCATAGTATATAATTCTCACAAATATTCCACCCTGAATATATGTGACAAATAGTCATTCACATTAGTAATAGTGAGTCAAATAACTAGTTATTCTATCGACTCATTTGTTTCTAGGAGATTATTCCAAAGGTTATAGTTATTGATTCCGATGAAGATTAATGACTTAAATCATATAATAAATTATAGTTATGATCTATATATACCATTACTTGCACATCCTAACATGCACCACATGTAAGTATTCTAATGTTATGTTAATCTTTAAACCACAGTTTAATGTTTTAATCACAACTACTAAGCATAGAAAGTTAACTAATTAAGTAGTTATAAAATACGTGCAAACATACTTTTACATATTATAGTTAGAGAAACCTAGAACTTTATTTTCCCAAAATACAAGTATAAATATATATATAACACACTCATAGTATAAAATTATCACAAATATTCCACCCTGAATATATGTGACTAATAGTCATTCACTTTAGTAATAGTGAGTAAACTAACTAGTTATTCTATCGACTCATTTGTTTCTAGGAGATTATTCCAAAGGTTATAGTTCTTGATTCCTATGAAGCTTAATGACTTAAATCATATAATAAATTATAGTTATAATCTATATATACCAATACTTTCACAATCTAACATGCACCACATGTAAGTATTTTAATGTTATGCTAATCTTTAAACCACAGTTTAGTGTTTTAATCACAACTACTAAGCATAGAAAGTTAACTAATTAAGTAGTTATAAAATACGTGGAAACATACTTTTGCATACTATAGTTAGAGAAACCCAGAACATCATTTTCCCAAAATACAAGTATAACTATATATATAACACACTCATAGTATATAATTCTCACAAATATTCCACCCTGAATATATGTGACTAATAGTCATTCACATCAGTAATAGTGAGTCAAACAACTAGTTATTCTATCGACTCATTTGTTTCCAGGAGATTATTCCAAAGGTTATAATTCTTGATTCCTATGCAGCTTAATGACTTAAATCATATAATAAATTATAGTTATGATCTATATATACCAATACTTGCACATCCTAACATGCACCACATGTAAGTATTCTAATGTTATGCTAATCTTTAAACCACAGTTTAGTGTTTTAATCACAACTACTAAGCATAGAAAGTTAACTAATTAAGTAGTTATAAAATACGTGGAAACATACTTTTGCATACTATAGTTAGAGAAACCCAGAACTTCATTTTCCCAAAATACAAGTATAACTATATATATAACACACTCATAGTATATAGTTCTCACAAATATTCCACCCTGAATATATGTGACTAATAGTCATTCACATCAGTAATAGTGAGTCAAATAACTAGTTATTCTATCGACTCATTTGTTTCGAGGAGATTATTCCAAAGGTTATAGTTCTTGATTCCTATGAAGCTTAATGGCATATAATAAATTATAGTTATAATCTATATATACCAATACTTTCACATCCTAACATGCACCACATGTAAGTATTCTAATGTTATGCTAATCTTTAAACCACAGTTTAGTGTTTTAATCACAACTACTAAGCATAGAAAGTTAACTAATTAAGTGGTTATAAGATACGTGGAAACATACTTTTGCATACTATAGTTAGAGAAACCTAGAACTTCATTTTCCCAAAATACAAGTATAACTATATATATAACACACTCATAGTATATAATTCTCACAAATATTCCACCCTCAATATATGTGACTAATAGTCATTCACATCAGTAATAGTGAGTCAAATAACTAGTTATTCTATCGACTCATTTGTTTCTAGGAGATTATTCCAAAGGTTATAGTTCTTGATTCCTATGAAGCTTAATGACTTAAATCATATAATAAATTATAGTTATAATCTATATATACCAATACTTGCACATCCTAACATGCACCACATGTAAGTATTCTAATGTTATGCTAATCTTTAAACCACAGTTTAGTGTTTTAATCACAACTACTAAGCATAAAAAGTTAACTAATTAAGTAGTTATAAAATACGTGGAAACATACTTTTGCATACTATAGTTAGAGAAACCTAGAACTTCATTTTCACAAAATACAAGTATAACTATATATATAACACACTCATAGTATATAATTCTCACAAATATTCCACCCTGAATATATGTGACTAATAGTCATTCACATCAGTAATAGTGAGTCAAATAACTAGTTATTCTATCGACTCATTTGTTTCTAGGAGATTATTCCAAAGGTTATAGTTCTTGATTCCTATGAAGCTTAATGACTTAAATCATATAATAAATTATAGTTATAATCTATATATACCAATACTTTCACATCCTAACATGCACCACATGTAAGTATTCTAATGTTATGCTAATCTTTAAACCATAGTTTAGTGTTTTAATCACAACTACTAAGCATAGAAAGTTAACTAATTAAGTAGTTATAAAATACGTGGAAACATACTTTTGCATACTATAGTTAGAGAAACCTAGAACTTCATTTTCCCAAAATACAAGTATAACTATATATATAACACACTCATAGTATATAATTCTCACAAATATTCCACCCTGAATATATGTGACTAATAGTCATTCGCTTTAGTAATAGTAGGTAAAATAACTAGTTATTCTATCGACTCATTTGTTTCTAGGAGATTATTCCAAAGGTTATAGTTCTTGATTCCTATGAAGCTTAATGACTTAAATCATATAATAAATTATAGTTATAATCTATATATACCAATACTTGCACATCCTAACATGCACCACATGTAAGTATTCTAATGTTATGCTAATCTTTAAACCACAGTTTAGTGTTTTAATCACAACTACTAAGCATAGAAAGTTAACTAATTAAGTAGTTATAAAATACGTGGAAACATACTTTTGCATACTATAGTTAGAGAAACCTAGAACTTCATTTTCCCAAAATACAAGTATAACTATATATATAACAAACTCATAGTATATAATTCTCAAAAATATTCCACCCTCAATATATGTGACTAATAGTCATTCACATCAGTAATAGTGAGTCAAATAACTAGTTATTCTATCGACTCATTTGTTTCTAGGAGATTATTCCAAAGGTTATAGTTCTTGATTCCTATGAAGCTTAATGACTTAAATCATATAATAAATTATAGTTATAATCTATATATACCAATACTTGCACATCCTAACATGCACCACATGTAAGTATTCTAATGTTATGCTAATCTTTAAACCACAGTTTAGTGTTTTAATCACAACTACTAAGCATAGAAAGTTAACTAATTAAGTAGTTATAAAATACGTGGAAACATAATTTTGCATACTATAGTTAGAGAAACCTAGAACTTCATTTTCACAAAATACAAGTATAACTATATATATAACACACTCATAGTATATAATTCTCACAAATATTCCACCCTGAATATATGTGACTAATAGTCATTCACATCAGTAATAGTGAGTCCAATAACTAGTTATTCTATCGACTCATTTGTTTCTAGGAGATTATTCCAAAGGTTATAGTTCTTGATTCCTATGAAGCTTAATGACTTAAATCATATAATAAATTATAGTTATAATCTATATATACCAATACTTTCACATCCTAACATGCACCACATGTAAGTATTCTAATGTTATGTTAATATTTAAACCACAGTTTATTGTTTTAATCACAACTACTAAGCATAGAATGTTAACTAATTAAGTAGTTATAAAATACGTGGAAACATACTTTTGCATACTATAGTTAGAGAAACCCAGAACTTCATTTTCCCAAAATACAAGTATAACTATATATATAACACACTCATAGTATATAATTCTCATAAATATTCCACCCTGAATATATGTGACTAATAGTTATTCACATCAGTAATAGTGAGTCAAATAACTAGTTATTCTATCGACTCATTTGTTTCTAGGAGATTATTCCAAAGGTTATAGTTCTTGATTCCTATGAAGCTTAATGACTTAAATCATATAATAAATTATAGTTATAATCTATATATACCAATACTTGCACATCCTAACATGCACCACATGTAAGTATTCTAATGTTATGCTAATCTTTAAACCACAGTTTAGTGTTTTAATCACAACTACTAAGCATAGAAATTTAACTAATTAAGTAGTTATAAAATACGTGGAAACATTCTTTTGCATACTATAGTTAGAGAAACCTAGAACTTCATTTTCCCAAAATACAAGTATAACTATATATATAACACACTCATAGTATATAATTCTCACAAATATTCCACCCTGAATATATGTGACTAATAGTCATTCACATCAGTAATAGTGAGTCAAATAACTAGTTATTCTATCGACTCATTTGTTTCTAGGAGATTATTCCAAAGGTTATAGTTCTTGATTCCTATGAAGCTTAATGACTTAAATCATATAATAAATTATAGTTATGATCTATATATACCAATACTTGCATATCCTAAAATGCACCACATGTAAGTATTCTAATGTTATGCTAATCTTTAGACCACAGTTTAGTGTTTTGATCACAACTACTAAGCATAGAAAGTTAACTAATTAAGTAGTTATAAAATACGTGGAAACATACTTTTGCATACTATAGTTAGAGAAACCTAGAACTTCATTTTCCCAAAATACAAGTATAACTATATATATAACACACTCATAGTATATAATTCTCACAAATATTCCACCCTCAATATATGTGACTAATAGTCATTCACATCAGTAATAGTGAGTCAAATAACTAGTTATTCTATCGACTCATTTGTTTCTAGGAGATTATTCCAAAGGTTATAGTTCTTGATTCCTATGAAGCTTAATGACTTAAATCATATAATAAATTATAGTTATAATCTATATATACCAATACTTGCACATCCTAACATGCACCACATGTAAGTATTCTAATGTTATGCTAATCTTTAAACCACAGTTTAGTGTTTTAATCACAACTACTAAGCATAGAAAGTTAACTAATTAAGTAGTTATAAAATATGTGGAAACATACTTTTGCATACTATAGTTAGAGAAACCTAGAACTTCATTTTCCCAAAATACAAGTATAACCATATATATAACACACTCATAGTATATAATTCTCACAAATATTCCACCCTCAATATATGTGACTAATAGTCATTCACATCAGTAATAGTGAGTCAAATAACTAGTTATTCTATCGACTCATTTGTTTCTAGGAGATTATTCCAAAGGTTATAGTTCTTGATTCCTATGAAGCTTAATGACTTAAATCATATAATAAATTATAGTTATAATCTATATATACCAATACTTGCACATCCTAACATGCACCACATGTAAGTATTCTAATGTTATGCTAATCTTTAAACCACAGTTTAGTGTTTTAATCACAACTACTAAGCATAGAAAGTTAACTAATTAAGTAGTTATAAAGTACGTGGAAACATACTTTTGCATACTATAGTTAGAGAAACCTAGAACTTTATTTTCCCAAAATACAAGTATAACTATATATATAACACACTCATAGTATATAATTCTCACAAATATTCCACCATGAATATATGTGACAAATAGTCATTCACATTAGTAATAGTGAGTCAAATAACTAGTTATTCTATCGACTCATTTGTTTCTAGGAGATTATTCCAAAGGTTATAGTTATTGATTCCGATGAAGCTTAATGACTTAAATCATATAATAAATTATAGTTATGATCTATATATACCATTACTTGCACATCCTAACATGCACCACATGTAAGTATTCTAATGTTATGCTAATCTTTAGACCACAGTTTAGTGTTTTGATCACAACTACTAAGCATAGAAAGTTAACTAATTAAGTAGTTATAAAATACGTGGATAAATACTTTTGCATACTATAGTTAGAGAAACCTAGAACTTCATTTTCCCAAAATACAAGTAGTCTAGTTTCACCATCAGTTTACATTAGGTTTTACAAGTAATCATTTGCTAGATTATTTTTAATCAATACTTTAAATATTTCACTCAAGAATATTACATTAAGGAATCTACCCCATGGTTTGACTACACTATAAGTCATAAACACTTAACTTGATGTATTTTCAAACTTAGGTAATTGTTTTCTAATAAATCAAAGATATTAAAGCTCTTCTAGATTTAACTCCATAGATGATAATTATGTTTGACCGTTCAACTCTAAGTTCAATCCACTCTAAGTTTCACAATAAATAATTTGATTAATCAAATTTTAAAACTTATGATAATTCATAACCAATCAATTCAAAGAAGCCTATGTTTTATTTTAACCATTAGGCACATTTAAATATATATTACTACATTTTTTAATTTTTATTATAAATACTCACGTGAAGCTCAAAATGTATATATTTTCCAAATATTATTTTTAAGCCAATAACACATCTACCTCCCTGGGGTTCTAGGATAAACTAATAAACAAGTTTACACCCATTTTTAATATGCACTTTAATAATAATCAAAAAAATTTAACTTGTATATAAATCAAATATATAATTAGTATTCTCCACTAGGAGTGTTTAACTATGATTTTTGAAGAATTTACAAAAGATTTAAACATGGGTTTATGTTTTTGAACTATTTATAAATCTTATTCATTTTCTACTACATTAGACAAATAATTCATAATATCCTCATGATGTTTAAATACATCCCTTAGCATTACCCGATGCCCAGAGAAAAGAAAACATGTTTATTTCTCATTGAATAAATTATATTCATGGTTTGGGCTTGGACCAAAATAAATAATAATATATTTCTGAAATAAATAATAATTATTTTCTAAAATAAATAATAATATATTTTATAAAATAGGTAACAATATATTTTATGAAATACATAATAATATTTTTTTCGTAAATAAATAACAATATATTTCTTTAGAATATATAATAATATATTTTTTGAAAATAGCTAGAAATATATTCTTTTGAAATATATAATAATTTATTTTTCCAAACTAGATAACTATAGTTGGTAATTATAATAATCCATTTAAATGCAGTGCCATTTATATGGTTGGGCAAGCAAGATAAGGTATGACCCGTATAATCTCTCTAAATGCTCAATATGCAAGAAAAAGGATAGTGCCCAGGTAGAATTAAATACCCAAATCATTATTGAGCCATTATATGGCTAGGAAAATTAAACTTAGTAGCTCTTAAATAAACAAATAAACCTTCATAAATTTCAATGCTACTTATATGGTTGAATAACCATAATTGGGTGACGCCTTCCTACATAGCATATTAAGATCATTTAATTAATATATTTTTGTTTATCCACATTTCTCAGTTTGCTAGAGAGAAGGGAAAATGAAGGAATGACACCATAACTGAGTAAAAAGTCTAGAAATATACTTTGTCATTCATATGGTTGAGTAGACTTAGATGGAATGATGCCTTATAAAAATAGTAAAAAAATAAAATCAAAGTAAGTATGTATGTATATATATATATATATATATATATATATATATATATATATATATATATATATATATCCCTCAGTTGCTAGAAAAATAATGCTAAGCTAAAAGGAAGACCTACTAAAAGGATGATGCAATATAGGGAGAAATTCCAACTTTAAAAAAATGCAAACTAATTAAAAACCAATTTTTATAAACTACAAATAGTTGAGTATGGGGGATAGGACACCTAGTTGTTCTGGCAAAAATAAAATCATTTGCAAGATATATATATATATAACAAGTTTTCTAAATAGCAGACTTGATTATTAAATTCATTTACTAATTTTATACATAACAAGTTGAATAGAATAGAGATTTAAACATACAAATCTATTACTCTTCAATTTAAGATATCTCCTACCTCTTGGGTTTGCTGACAAACTGTCTCTGCTCCTCCTTTGTTGCACTAAATCTCCCTAGCCAAATTTCTCCTTCCTCTTCTGGATATAAGGTATAGCCCATTATTTTTTTGTTTTTCCTCTTTTATTTCTTCTATTTTATTCATGAAAAACTTATTCTTTTTCTATATTTATGTTCTCTTTTGTTTATATCATGTTTTATTTTAATTTTATTTCTTTCTTTTGTTTTGAATTCCATGACAAACTTTATTTATTTATGAAAAATAATTATTTATTTATTTTTTGAGCTTTAAAAATAATATGGAATTTCAAACAAACATATTTGGTAACTCGAACCCTAATAATGTTTACCCTATTATGTCCCAATTTAATATTTAAATATCTCTTAGTAATTTAATGGTAATTTTTAAAAGCATAAATACTCCATATTTTAAATTTTTCCTTTACATGTATTAATGGCATGACATTTACCTATACTATAAAATCATAGAAAATGATATTCTAAACACAAATTAAACACACAATAATCAATTAATTGTATTTCTACCATGACTAACTACTCTGTGTGTGTGCACGGTTTCACTAGCTCTCTATCGACCTATGATGTCTCCATCTATAGCACCCTCTCTAATGATGCTCTCCCTCTGATACGTTCAAGGGAAGAATTCCCCTACATCCACCTCACAATATGTAAGTCATTAGATTTTTTCACATGATAATCATAATAATAATATATAATTAAATCAATATATTAGTATATTTAAAATGTAAACACATACATAAACCAGTTCATAATAAGTAATCATGTATTTACATCTAATTAAGAAACATTTTATTATCTTAAAATAGCATAAATATCATGTTTTAGTTAGAAATATATACAAATCTAAATTTGTTGACTATAGATATCCATGGATAATCTAGCAATTTTTTCTGGCGAGGAATCAGGGTCTAATAATATAGGGTTGTACATACCATTACCAATTTCAAGAGGACCATGGATAGATTTGAGCATGGATTTTGTGTTGGGATTACCAAATGCATGAAGAGGTAAGGATTCAATTTTTTTATTATAGATAGGTATTCTAAGATGGTTCATTTTATTGTATGTAATAAAACCAATGATGTCACTAGAGTTGCATAGCTATTTTTTAAGTATGTTGTGAGATTGCGTGGTGTTCTAAAAAACATTACATTAGATAGAGACACAAAATTTATAAGTCATTTTTTGAGGAATTAATGGAATAATTTTAGAACTAAGTTGAAATTTAGTAGTGCATACCACCCATAAATAAATGGACATACATGATTTGTAAACATGAACTTGGGAAATTTGTTGAGATGCATAGTTAGAGAGAAACCTAAGTAATTAGACTTGGATTTACCATAGGTTGAGTTTGCATTAAATAGTTTAGTGAATACATCAATAGAAAGATCACCATTTTAGATTATTTATAGAATAAATCTTATGGATGTTTAATATTTGGTACAATTTCCAATTGCATAATGAGTTAGTGATGATGTAGAAGCATTTATAGAGCATATACAATAGTTGCAAGAAGTTATAAAAATGTTGTAGGAAATTAATGAGAATTATAAAGTTGTAGAGGATGTCAAAAGAAGGTCAAAGGTATTTGAACCAGTAGATTTAGTGATGGTCTACTTCAGGAAATAAATGTTTCCAAATTTTGTTTAAAACAAGTTGAAGTACAATAAAATTAGACTATGCAAAATTGTGAAGAAAATCAATAGCAATGCTTGTGAGGTAAGTTTACCATAGAATTTTTATATCTCTCCAATATTTAATGAATTAGAATAATATGATTTACATTGAGAAGATGGTGAAGGGGAAGAAAATAAAGAAATAGATTGGTAACAACAAGTACCAAAGAAGAAGAAATAAAAAATAGTGCAAGTTCTAGATAAGAAGATAATAAACACTAGGCAAGGAACTTATAACAAGTATTTATTACACTGGGAAGGATTATATTAGGAAGACAACACTTGGATTTCGGAATGGGAGCTAAAGAAGATTGTCAAGAATAAATGGTAGGAATAAAATCAAAGAAATTCATAGGAGATAGGTTGTTTTCAACAAGAAGAGAATGAGTTGGAGTCCACACTTTTGAAGGCCATAATTTTTTATCTATACCTCCATTTTCATCACCAAGGAACCTAATATATGCTTTATTCATGTACAACTTAAGGAACATACCTTTTCTTGTCAAATTTTTCATTGAATGAATCATTTCATGAGAAATGATGATTCCATCAATGATTTATCTATACAAAATGAAGGATCCCTATTGTTCAACTATAATATTATCTAAAATGGGTTGAATCTGTAAAATAAAATTTTTGGTACAAAATTTATAGAAATTGGTACATAGGCTAATTGGTCTAAATCTTTTAATTGGTTAACCCCCATTTTATTGGGGATGAGAACCAAGAATGTATTATTCAACTCCTTAAGAATAGTACCAAACACGTATAACTCATGTACATCTACCACTACCTCTGATTGGATTTTCTCCCAATAGTTTTGAAATAAAAATGGGGGAAATCCATAAGCTTTATAATATATTGTCACTTTACTAGTGACGTTAAAATAAAATACTCAATAAAACTATTTTTAATAAGACCAATAAAAAATGACTTTCTCATTGGTGGGAGCCAAATTTCTTCACCTAACACTTAGTTAAAATTAAACATTATTTACATGCAATCAGATTAACACACAAAATTAACTCTAAGGAAATAAAATTTGCATGTTGATTTTCAACTAAAAAATACATTTAATGTTTCCACTAATTATTAATGGAAATCATAATGTGCCCATTTTTATTTTTCTATTTTCATTAACTAATCACTGCATTTCTCAATTTCATTTTCAAAAAATATAATATTTATCATGTATTATCTCCAAAATAAATTATAAATAATTTCAACAAGTTAACCCAAAAATATAGTAAAAACAAACATTTCCACATATTCTAAGAAATATAGCAGTTGAAGTATTACACTTTTTTTCATATTACAAAATATCAATATTTAATCACAAATATCAACATTTACATCTAAACGATATCTTAAAACTAAAAATATTTAAAACATAAATTTGAAAACCAAACAAACTTAGTTTCTTTCCTCTTTATCTGATGAGACCAAATCAATGAACAAAACACTCTTATCTATGATATATACAATATACTCAATTATAACTACATGAATTTTCATCTGATTCAATCCACCTAATTGATCATCCACCTTGAGCATTATTTTATTTAGCACATGAGTTACCACATGTGATATTAAAGAGCTACTAGTGTGTTTATGGGTAGTGGAAGGAAAATCATTTGGTATAAATATGGCATCAGGCACTCCAAGATGAATTACTTCATTGTTTTGAGGCATGAGGTTAACATGTGTAGTGGTCTCATTATTAATAATTTGAATATGTTGAGAATAAATAGTTGGAAAATAATTCCGAAATGGATGAGACCATCAATTGCCTCTTTCGGGTGCTCACCAACCATGAGTACCATGAGGATTAGAAACATTACAAGGAATAATGTTTAAAACATCCTAGGACATAGGACCATTGGAATAAAAATGTAAGGAAACCCACATGCCATGGCTGAATCATTGCTTAAAAATGCTAGTAGGCCCCTCAAGATTTGAAGGGTCTATGTTGGTATGTGTTTCACATGGGTGGTGTTTTTTTATTTTTGTTAGTTATCCCTTACCCAAACATTATTTCTACCAAAGCTAAATGAACCATGACTCCATCAAGACATTTTGCCTTGATGAAATAGAAATCTAATTATAAATCTATATCAAAAGAAGCTACCATTTTATAAAACCAAAATTAATGTTTCAAGAATGATAAACTAATCTTCCATGTGAATATTAAATGTAAAAAATTACAATACGTCATTGTACCAAAGCTAAATCATCCATTTAATCAAACTAAAACATCATTTTGGAATGAAATGAATGAATAAAAACACTTTTAAATATGCAACTAACAAAATATTCATTTCCAATACCAACATTTAAAATGATTTTCAAAATGCTCCAATGCAATAGAAAATAACAAAGAGCAACATCACAAAGATATCCAAAACACAAACTACCTAAATGATGTACATTGGTTGCCCTAGTCTAAAAATGTATTTACTAAGCAAGACAAACATCTTATCTAAACTTCACTATTTTAAAATATTTCAAAAGCCACCTAAATATTTATATACCCAAGTTGAAGCAATGGCATTTATGTAAATGACACTTTGTGTTCAAAGACATAAAACCTTTAAAATGTTTTGCTTCTTTCACAATAATCCATGGTATCAATATTAGATAACTAATAAAAGTTGTTTGTTATGTAATGGAATTCACCAATGAAGTAATCACTACTATCTCTCAAATATTGAGTACCACATGAAAAAAAAAATGAAAGCTTCCATTATCATTTCATGGGGTATTAGGGTTTCAAATCTTAGTGAAGAGTCTTTCAAAATAGACAACAAATAATTACATTCAAGCCTCAAAATATTACATTGTATATTTGTGTCTAAGTAACACATCTAAAATCTTACTTATGCTAGAAAAAATATATCATTTCACTACATTGAAAACCTAAAGGTTATATATAACAAATTATCAAAAGAAAGTGTGTTATTTTTACCAAGCAACAAAAATTCTATTGCTTAATATGCTTTATAACATTTTCTCAACAAACAACTCATAATTTTCCATTGTGGCTTAAAATAAAAATATAACCATTAATTTGTTGAACCATATTTTAGTTTTATTTAATCAAAACTTTGTTAAAATTTACATAAACCATCTCAAAATGGAATAAATATTTATTATCAGGAACCTAAATCTTCTCTTATATATCAAAACATAACACAAATTGACTTAAACTCTTCAATAATAGGAATGGAAATGAAAATCAATATTTATGCCCTCTAATTAGAAACAACCAAGACAAGACTAACATTTTCTCTTCAAACCCTAAGAACTCACTAATAAAACACAACATATTTATTCTAATTGAAACCATAAATAATATTTTTGAACTAAAATAAATGAAATATAGTAGAGAGAATAAATTTTAACCCAAATTTTGATCATGAAAAAAAATCCTTTGTATTCAAAACCATCAAAAATCTAGACTAGACATTCTTACAATTATCTATATGCTAACAATAAAATCATGCATCTAAAAAAATAACTAGGGTTTCAAATACTTTCAAGGAAATCATAAAACCAAATAATGTCATTATTTTCATTTGAAACTACAAACACAACAAGAAAACATTGCAACTGCAATTACATTTGTATTGTCAACTAAAAGATATTTTGATTATACTTATTGACTTATAAATATTTTCAAAACATAAACACACACACACACACACACACACACACACACACACACACACACACATATTCATGAAAAGAGGTAATGTAGTCAAAAATCAATTTATTCACTTCCTATCTCTTCTATGATTTATACATTAAAACATATTCACCACTGTATCAAATGAAAATAACTCTAAATTGAAAGATGTCTACTTTTAATAAAACCATTGGGTGACAAACCCAGAAACCAAAATAAAGCTCAAGAAGGAGTAAATAATTTTGTTTGAAAATCAAAACCAAATATTTTCAACTAATCCAAAAAGATCATAACTTACGTATTTTACCTAAAATCTCAAAGCACTTCAAAGACACACATATAACCCTATGATATCATATCTGAACTCAAAATTAGAAAACCATGTGAAAACCAAAGCTTAACAACTGCATGTAACATTTAAAATAAATATCTCATTTACCACTTGATCAAAATAAAAAATATATATTGGATTATATTTAATTTGCATAAAAACTTATTCAACAAACCTAGAAACTAAATAGGGCTCAAGAAGGAATAAAATATTATTCATAGATTGAAAATTCAATATTTTCATATAGTTCAAAACAAAAATCATTATTACCTCTCTTTTCCATACAACTAAAGTCACTTCAAAATAAACACTCAATTTAAAATAAGACCAAAATATTGCATGCAAGCTTGAAACAAAAAAAACCAAAATTCATGCAACTTAAGACTACCACTTAAACCCAAAAACATAATCAACCACAAATTAATTCCATTAATTATTTTCATCAAAATAAAAATGAATTAAAATTCACTTACCTAATGGGTGGAATAAAACTCACATGGAAGTTGAATTCCTTGGAAATAACTTGTACAACTATGCCATGCTCCTAAACCAAATTGATAGAACTTTGTTATGCTAATAGCTTTCTAATATTTCACAAATGAAAACCAATGAATTATTAAATGAAAAAAAATAATCAACTAGATATCCAAGATCAAGGCACATTAAATATATAATAAGGTTTTTCTAAGGGAGGTGTCACATTGAAGGTAAGCACATTGTACCTTTCTCATTAATGATAGTGCCAACTTTCCAAGAAAGACACTAGTCATATCAATTTTCCTTTCAAACTATTGATCTAACAAAAATAAAATAATCAATGCTATATTTAAATTTCTTGGGGGATCATGGTGACTAATGTTTCAAAAAAAAGTGTGCTATCAAGGGGACCTCAAAATGGTCTTAGGGTTATATGATCCTAGACCCACTTCAAAACATTTTGAACTTATCATAAAAAATGGGCTGAATTCATTAGGAGCATTTGATCATTTAGAATATTGAATATTATAGCATGAGCCAAGATAGGCATTCATACCTTTCAAATTGATTATGCATGAACTAAAATACACATCATTATGTATGCAGAGAATGCAAACACAATAATTATAAGTCAAAAATCCATAATAAAAACTTTATAAGGTGAAGATTTTAATTGGAAACTACTTCTTTGATGTTGTGCAAACCCAAAATGGTTAGAGTTATAAAAAATACTTGTTATTGCATCCATTTTCATGTTGTTCTTTACTCAAGTCTTATGCAATCTACATCATTTTTGAATCAATATTACATCATTTATCATTTTATAATTTATGCAAAATTTGTTCTGAGTTCAAATACAACAAAGTCAAAACATCAAAAACTATCGATAAAATATCCTTTTTACTCCAAATTATATATGAATGAGACAATAATTATGGTACACTCATCTTTCACATAAAATAGTATGATTTTTGAATTGCAACCTCATAAAAATGTATCAACTTTTAATTGCATTAGAAATTAATCAAATGTGGAAGTCGACAAGTAATCAAATATGTGAAATGATAACAATTGAAAGTAAATGAAAATTTTCACCCATCAAATACAGTGAAAAATTTAAGTATTTAATTTTAACCAATTAAAGTATTACAAAAAATTAGTCAAAATTTAGAATTTTTAATAGGGGTATAAAATTTTTCAACCCAAGAGGAGTTGCATCATAAATGGAAGTTAAAGAAAGACATGGAAGAGGCACAAAAGTAGAATATTATGCTAAGTATATGAATAAGACACACCAATAAGTTAAAAATAAGTTAGAACAAAGCATTTAATAATATAATAAACATAAAAACATGATGCAAGATCATTTGGGTTCATAAGCAATATCGCATTGACTTAAAAAAATTAGTGTATGAGTAAACGGTTAGCATTAATTCATATAGAATCCTTTTTTATGTGAAACCTTTTTGTATATAATTTTCATAGTTTTTATGCAAACATATTTTTTCTTATACACACCATATTTTTTTATATTGGTAAAAGGAGGGTTTTGAAAGGGACCCTACCCTTTTACAATGGAGAATAAAAATAAAAAATTAAAGGCCCAAATGAGACACCTCTACTAGTTGTGACCAAGGAATGAGCTAAAACCTATATGTATACCACCAAAAAATAAAATAGCTAACTAAAAATGACCATTATCAAAACTATAGTAATACAACAAATAACCTACAATAATTCAAAAAAAAATCTAGATCTAACTCTAACTAGTTCTTTCAGTTCCATTCTCCTAGTGATTATATCACTCAAATGAAGCATCCTATTTCTTTTTGATTTCTTATGGGTCACTAAATTTCATCCCTCATCCATCTCTCCCCCCTCATTGGAGTCTATTTTATCCATTTATGTTACTCATTTTCTAACAAACTCCTTATAAATAGATCCCTCCCAAAACATAATAACCTTCGTCTTCCTACCCTCTATCTCAGTGGCCAAAATTAGAGTTTTAATATTTTTCTCTAAATCAAAAGGTTCACTCAAAACCCTTTCTACTTATTTTTGAACTTGGTTCTAATCTTCTACACACCTCATTAGTGCATGCAACTTATAAGCCCATGATTATTTTGGGAAGTCAATCTAGTCTTATGTAGGGAAGTTATTTTGGAATTATTCCAACAATCTAACTATTTATTATTTCATAATTGTTAATAGATTTAATATCATGGTGTGAAGTTTTTTATGCACCATGTGATTGTATTGTGCATTTAATTATTGAGGCACATAGTGATGATCTATGTGCATTTAATGTTTGTGGCATCAGCGGGTAAGTGAGGGAATTACTTTAAATAGGTGGATAATTTTCCTATATAAACAAATACATCTAATGTATATTGTAATAAGTAACCTAAAAGGAAATGGTTTAGGTTGTGTCCATTAGAGAGGGTGTTACAGATTAGAAAACTATGTGCAGATGTAGGAAAGAGTTGTAAGGTTAAATAACATATTTTTCATGAATAGGTTAATTGAAACTATTATCAATCAAATTTGAACCCCTTGGAAGGTAGTTTAAGACTTCCAAATCTTATGTAACATGGAAACACCTAAATTTTATGGGTGCCCTATTAGAGAGGTGAATATCTATGTTAAAGGGTTAGCTCCCCTTGATGAATCACTTAGGCTCAAACAATACTCTAACACTTACTAGGAAAAGGAAGAGAAACCCATTCTAATGGAGGTGATGCACCAAATATATTTGATCACTACCAACCAAATTCAAATTAACTTCAATTAAGAGACTAACGTGCACATGACACTAATCCAAATCTACCTCTCTACATCAATGTTTCTCATGAAGGTTTGTGAACAAAGATTGAGCTAGGAGGACTAGTCAAGAGGTAATGACATGACACTAATGAAAATAAAACTCATGAAACCCCTACACACTCCATTTTAACACTTTAATATACCTTGAAAAAATATTCTAAATTGAACATGAATGCTAAATAAGGACAAGCATGCCAAGGAAGCAAGATTATCACTTGGCAAGATCAACTAGTCCAACATGCACATTGAAACCAATCCATGAATAAGATAAAAATAGGTTATTATTCATTAACAAAAGGATGAAAATTGGCATGCATTCACTATACCCAAGTGGAGGATACCGTCTTAGCCTATCAAGGCTCAATATATAGAGAAAATGAGAGAAAGAGAGAAGGGCATAGGATAGAGAGATATGACAAGTGTATCATGAGTCACAACAAGAAAATATTTTCAAAACTACCCCATCAGGTCCTCAAATAAAATTTTTAGTCTTTTGAAGATGCTCTTTTGCTCCAAGTTTGCTTGACACCTTGCTTAGCTCTTCAAAACTATACTTTACCTTGGTTTGTGAGATGATAAATGGCATTATTGATGGTTAGGTCATGTTTAGTTAAATATTTTATCTTATATTGAAACCTTTCAACTAATATCTATAGGTTACCTTTGACACATCACTTCATTCTCTTGTTAGGTGTCTAGAAGTCTCTTTGTCTCACTAGACCAATTTTGCTTACAAGTGTCAAAACTTGAATTCATATTATCTAACTAATTATATCTTCATTGATGGTATATTAACATCATATTAGACCTAAAAAAATTAATTTATAAGTCTCAAAATATCCCAAAGAACTCATTCTACATCAAAATCTCCAATTTGTCCTCATATTTTGTAAACCTAAAATCATGAAAACCTCCTTATGTAGGATAGTGTATGAATGATACTAGGAAATTGAAAGAATATTTAAGGACCCAATATATATTTATATCTCCATGACAAGTTTTAGGTCTTAAGAGTGAGTGTAATTATCCTTTTCATCCATTTATCTCTCCTAACTAGGTCACAATTAGGCCTCCTTGCCTAGAAACTAAGTTTTGGCCTAAAAAACTCCCAAACATATGAAAATTTTATTAAATGTGTTATTAACTTTAACCATGTAAATACAAAACTCCATGTCAATTTTCATCTCCTAAGACCCTATACAGATGGGTCAACCATGAAATAGTCAAAAACCCTAGTTTAGGTGCTTGAACAAGCATGGAAGATAGTTTCAGAGTTTGGAAAGAATTTTTAAAGTTTAAGTTCTTGGAAATAGTTTTTTTAGGTATTAAAAATCATCTCACAACTCATCATTATGAATATATGTCTCTTGATGTTTTTTCTAGGCATGCATATAGGCTATTTGGCTTTCAAAACCATGTCTTCTTACTTCTTTGACCAAGTAATTGACTTTTAGGAGTTATATATCACTTTTGGATACCTATACAAGTGTTTATGATGTTTAATAACCTATTTAAATTCATTATATAATTCTACATTTGATCTAGAGATCATTGCATACCTTGTTCCTTCACATACACCCCTACATCTATGCATTTATGCCCATTTCATACGATACTATACCTGCATAAACAAAATACTACCATTTATAGGTGTTAATGAGACCTTATAATGTCACCAAATTAATTTTTATGTTGATACAATCCATTATAAGTCATTGGAAGTCATGTTTCTCACATCGGGTCTCTAAGAGGGTTTTAAGAGGGTTAGGGAGGTCCACACTCTCAACAATAGTTCATAAAGGTTAGGCCTTCAACCTATGAACTAA
This sequence comes from Torreya grandis, assembly GCA_037957365.1. NCBI lineage: Eukaryota > Viridiplantae > Streptophyta > Pinopsida > Cupressales > Taxaceae > Torreya > Torreya grandis. Next base: position 1,969,043 of record JARHVA010001251.1, on the reverse strand, counting down.
TGCTAATAAGTTATATTATACAAGGCCCATCAACCTTCCCCATGTGTTCATAACTCCATACAAATCCTCCATATAGTTATATGCACAAGAAGGTGCTCCTTGTGTGACCATTCTACATTTTGTGCACTCTTAAGGCAATTTTAGGCCAAAATGGCCAATTATGAGCTCTTCTCTACAAACTAGTGCTTCTATAACATCTAAAACTCCCTTAGATAGAATTTCATGGTGTTTTTTGATCCTTTTCAACCCTTTCTCATCTTATGACTTCATTTTCCAAGTAGTAATGCTTTGAGAAGGGTATTAGGCCAATAAACCTAATGATAATGTTTATGTGTTTTGCCCTTAAAGGGAGTTATCTAAGCACTTGGCCACATCTGAGAGTATGTAAACTACCCCATATATCCCTTGTGTCACTTTTGTTATCTTGGTTAAGCCACTTGCTTCCTCCAACACAATGTACATAGTCAACTAACTAGACATTTAGGCATGGTTGTAGATGACCATTAAATGTGGAGATCCTTATAGGTGGTCATTGTGCTCTCAACAATTATATTTTGCATTTCCTTATGATCCCTAAGGTACTTATAACCATTTCACACCTAGGTGAATTCAACTCTACCTTGAGAACCCTATATCCTTCTCTAGTTTCATGACTATCTGTAGGTAATTATCTCAAGGTTTTAGGTCTTCTTTTACAATTTGACACTGTAGTTTCTAAGTAAATTCATCAAGATTATAAATGCATTGAACACCTATCCAGCTATCAATTATTATTAGCCTATTTACCTCCTCAACATACTAAGATTAGCATTATATCTATGGTATATGCAATGAGGCTCTTTAACTCATCTAGACTTCATTGGCTTTCTTTGTGAGATGCTACCTTGTGAGGTCAATTCATCATTCATAGATATTAAGGTAACTTTTCCCATATTGATAACCTTCATCAAATATATTTCTCACCCCTAACTTTAGACTAATCAAATAATATCCATTTAGTTAAGTATACATACTTAAAATCATTTGGTTTAGTTTATGCAAAGTTTGAGTGGCCCCTATTTGGTCATCTCTCTAACTCCCTTTTTAAATTTTATTGGGCACTATATGACCTCTCAAAAAATTTCATATCATTTACCAAAATATATTCTCACCATTGTGCTTTGTATCTTATTTTCACTATGTACACCAAATTATCCTCTTCAATCTTTATTTTAAATTGTATCACTCTTATCTTCCTCCAATTATCTCTTCATGAGGTATGTGTAACTCCAACTAGATATTAAGTATATTCAAATTTGCCTTTTAGATGTGTAGGAGTGAGCATACAATGGTTCATGTATAGGAATTTATATGTGAGAATTGGGGTCTCTTCATTCACTCATACCTTTTTGTTGATCTTGAATTGATTCAATCAGAGTTGAATGAGTATCAAAGAGTTCAAGGTACACCTCAATGTTGTCAGGACACCTCCAACATAGACTTAGACTCATAAATGTTTACTTATAAGTTTTGCAGGACTGTGTGTGATCGAAACACTTTATGAATCTTATTTGAGGGTATAAATGGACTATTATATTAGTTTTACCATACTTAAAATGGTACAATGGTGTCTTGAAACCATATACTATGATTTTTCATTTATATTTGAGCCAAATTTGGCAATCAGACATGTAAAAGATTGTTCATATGTTGATAATGTTTCCAAAGACCAAGTTACTTGAAGCCTATGGGAAAGAATCACATATTATGGGAATAAAACATGAATTTTATGAATTTTATGGATATTCCATGAATTATTAAGCATTTTAAACCTCTTAAGGTGATAAACAACACAAACCAGCCAAAATTATTTGTAGCTAGAGTAATATGCTCCATACTCTTGAAACACATTTCCTCTTGTTAAATATAGTTTATGTAATTGAATTGTATAATGAAAATAACATTTAATATATCTATTTTACCTATAAAAACATCCCTTAGAACCATTATTATTCATCTCATTTTGAAGTGGAGAAACATAAGCAAAATTAGACCCTACTTAGATGGACAAGACATAGTGACCTATTGTCACTCTTAGCAATTTTTCATATATGAGGTACCATGAATCTAAAAAATAATGCCAATAATTTAAATATTATTAAGACCCATAATAATATCCAAATTCCATCTCTAAACTCTACCTTAATGGCCTATACCATTCATTTGAAGGCATGAACTTGTGAAGGGAAAAATGGAGAGAGAGAGAGAGAGAGAGAGAGAGAGAGAGAGAGAGATTAATGAATTTTTTGGACTTGAAACCTGATCCAAATTTGTAATATGACCTATGGAAGATCAAATTATGTTATTAAACCATTTGTACCTATAATATGAGTTCACAAGTTTGTAAAAGTGTCAAAACTCCCCTCTAAGGCATTGAAATTCAATATTCTAACATCTTCTTGACTTCATAATAGGTGTGACAATTATTTCACTACTCCAAGGTCAGTGGAAAGTGTCTTGTACATACTTATCACTTAGAAAACTTTGACATACATGAAAATTACCTAGAAATCACCTTTTTCCTTCATTAAGCTTACCTTAAAGTCTAAAAAATAACTTTAAAGTTTCCAAATAAACATGAAATGTTATAACAAGGTGATTAAGACATAAAATTACCTTAAAGGACACCTCAGGGTGTATGACACTTCTTTAATAACTCCCATCACTCCATGACAAGACTATACCACTACAAGACCACTATAATACACTACCTTAATTTTTGTAAAATTACCTTAAAAAATATTAATAAGGTTTTATGAATACTTTTAAAGACCATATAAGTCATGATAAGACTTTGAAAAAGTTTATCAAGACATGACAAAATGTTTTGACCTATAGGTGTTGACATTTTGACCTTGGGGGTCAAAATTGGTCAATAATAATATTGTGGGGTTTGTAATTCTTTGGAATCTTTAATTATATTTATTTATTTTTATTATTTTCTATTTCACAAGGACTATGTTGTTCATATTTTTTATGTTTTACAGTATAAGGTATCTCTTCATTGAGACCCCTAATTATGAATGCATCATTTTTTTTAATCAAATATAGCTTTAAATCTAGGTTAATATAGTGAGGTTTATAGTTATCCATTTTTTTGAGAGTGGGTAGAGAATATATATGTGATAAATTGGTGCAACCTACATAGGATTATAAAGTGGTGCAATAGTAGATATGAAGTTACAAAATTTTAAATATCCACCAAGGAGAGTATAAATAACATGCACAATAGTTTCAAATGTATTCATAAGGCTTGATGATATTATGGAGATGTTTCAAGTAATACAAATGATATTTAATCTTGTGGAGGAAGATATAAGAAGTGGACTTTTTCCAAGAGATGATGTGAGTGATGCAAAGAATGAAGTACAAGAAATAGATGAGAAATAAGCAGGACAAACACATTAGCGATTGTATGGAGGAGAAAGAGGCTTATCAAAGTTGTTTAAAGGATTATAAGATGAGCATGTATCAAAGTTTCAAGTTTTTCAACAACATTAAAACTAATAAGTTAATAGATTGGCTCATAGAGATGGAGGATTACTTCAATTTTAACAAAGAAGAAGATGAACACAATGTGAAATCTTCATAAAATAAGTTGGATGGAGACACAACTATGGTAGAAGTAGTTACAACTTTAGAGAAATCACAAAGATAAAGATAATACTTCTCATTGGTAGAGAATGATTGTGAGGTTGAATGGAAAGTTTATACCTAGAGACTATTATCTAGATCTATTGAAGATGTTGAAAAATGTATAAAAAAAAGAGTTAAGTGTGAAAAATTACATGGAGAAATTATATAAGATAACTATGTAGACTTGTCAAAGAGAGATGTACTAAAATAGGGTGGCATTATATAGTAATGGACTATGATTAGTCATCTAGGATGAGATTAACATAATGAGATTATAGATGGCAGAGGAAACATACCAGTGTGTACTGAGAATATATTGAAATTATGCACAAGCAAATTACTATGAAATTTAAAGGGAATCTTAGTGGTGATAAAAAATTCATGAGTAGGAGAGTGAAGAAGGCATGAGAAATGCATAAGTATAATAAAAAAGAGGAGGATCCATTTCTATGATAGTAAGAAGTATTTTATATATAGGAAGAGAATGAAGGTTAGTAGGAACATGCATTGGGTGTGTGGAAGTTCGAAACCATGCATATGAGTGCCCTCATGTGTGTAGTCCTATAAAATGTCAAAATTGGTAGCTTGAGTGTGGCTTGTGACACCTAACCCATAGGTCCCTCTTGCATGCTCTCATGACCCTTTTAGACACCTTTTTGTTTATACCTAGTCATCCATAGACTTTTGAAACTTGATTCTAGCTCAGCTAGGCTGCATTTCCCATGTTAATTCCATCCTCGTAGGTCCCACACCTATAAGACAGTATCTCCCAACTTGGACTATAGCGTTTGACCCTATGGTGTCTATATAGGTGCTCCCATCCAATTGCATTTTTAGCTCCAATGGTTAGTTCTTGTTGGTTTTCTATCCTTCATCTTATTGTCTTAGCATGAAGACATTTAACACATGACCAATAAATCTCTATAAAATAACATTCAAAATTCATTTAGAAGAAGTTGTCAAATATTACAATGCAAGCAAGAATATAAGCAATACCATTGAGGCAAATTTCCCTATTTTATGCATATAGCCATCCACTATAGCCACAAGCATATCCAAATCCTCACACCAGTGCTTAGCCACCTCAATCACACCTAGTTTAGCATTTTTACATCCATATAACACTATTATACAAAGCACATCAAATGGGAGAACTACATAAATCTTGATCCCTCTTTGGAGTATTGGTATGTAGGCAGTGTGCCCACATAAGGGGTGTGGATACACTAACACCCATTTCTTTCTGGAGTTTTATCAAAGCATAATGAAGTATAGGGTTTGAAGACTAAATCATCTCTACAAGGAGTTTCATGAAATTTTAGCAGTCAAAATTTCATAGACATGTTCACATAAAGACAATGAATGAAACCCAAAAGACTCGGGTCTTTACGAGCAACCTAGACAATAGCAGTAGAAATGGACTATAGCATTAGACCCTAGGGTTTCCTATTTTATCACTCTTTTTCTTTCACAAAATGAAATCTAGAACCTGATTTGCAACACTATCCTAGCCTTACATAGTAAATTCTAGACCCTATCTCAATCGTTTCATCCTATTTTCAACTTAGTCTTATTTTCTCCATATTTATTTCTATTTATAAAAAGGTTTAAAATACAAATAAATTATACAAATTATTAGTTAAATTATTTAAATATTATTTATTAATTTAATCAACTTAGACCCTTAACTAAATTAGTAATTTAACTCCAATATTCCCAAAATAGTTAAATCATTTGGTGACCCTGACTTACTTCATTTGCGCATAAAAACCCTAAGGTAAATTCCTTGCTAATTTTTTCAATAATTTTTTAATTTTTATTACATATTTTAAATCAAAAATTCACATTTAATTTTTAAATTTACCTTATTAATTTTTAAAATCATTTATTCTAAACCCTAGTTGAATTTACTAGGTCCTTTTGCACATAAAAACCCTAAAACCCTTAGGGAAAATTTCTTGTTAATTTTAGAATTTTTTTTTTAATTTTTCACATAGATATTTAAATTAGAAATTCACATTAATTTTTAAAATTATATAGTAATTATAAAATAAACATTTTTCAAAACCCTAGTTGTATATACTAGGTCCCATTGCTTTTGAGGTATCACCTTACATCTAAAATCAGATTTCACATAAAAACAAAAATGGATCTCATTTATTTAAAAGCATTTCTTGCAAATAATAAGGAGACAATACTCAACCCTATCATGTACATGAATTATTAAGTTTACCATATGTTAATACCAATCTTCATTCTTTGCATTTTATTCTTACTTTTCATAATATGGGATGATATTAAGAAAGTCATTGTTAAACATAGTAAGATACCTCTCCTTCAAAGCAATGTTTACTTGTCTTTAATACAAGGTTTCATTTTATCTCTCATACAAAAAAAATTTCAAGTTTATCTTTCTACACATATTATAAATATCATAGTACATGTCAAAAAAAAGTATGCATTGATGCATAATTCCATGCTCTTTATCCCTTGCTTGATATCTCTCATATGAAAAAAATTTCAAGTTTATCTTGCTAAACATATTAGAAATATCATATCACATGTCAAAAAAATTATGCATTAGTGTAAAATTCCTTGCTCTATATCCCTTACTTGATATCTCTCATATGGAAAAAAATTCAAGTTTATATTGCTAAACATATTAGAAATATCATATCACATGTAAAAAAAGTATGCATTAGTGAATAATTCCATGCTCTCTATCTCTTGTTTCCTATCTCTCATGTGGAATGATATTTATAAACATATTTATATATAACTTATAACCCTAATAACTTCTTTAACATTCTATCTCTTTATTATGTGTAATTCAATCAAGAATAAAATCCTTACATACTTAGAGGATCCGTTGCATAAGCTAACAACCACTTGTCAAGTTTCAATGTCATATCTTATGCATAATATATAATTTATTTCTCCTCCTCTCCCCCAAGAGGGTGATATCTAATTTCTCTCTAGCCAAGTTCATGTTATCACCCCTCCAAAAGGTGAGGTAGCCTATACTATTATTCCTAATACATACATTTAGCCTATAGATTCTTCAAATTCTCTTCAACATATGTGCTTACATTTGCAATCAAAAGCAACTAGGGTTTGCACGTGTGAGACTCTAAGGGATCAAATCACCAGTATGAACATGATAATTTTAGATTTAAAAATTTAGAATCAGATATTACATGAAAATATTACAACATTAAAAAATTATATTATAATACAAAAGCCTCAAATGCATCCTAGTGTCAATCATGTATATGCACCTTCACCTAGTCAATTGGTTGCAAGCAATGTTACATATCAACACAAGAAATAATAATGAAGTAACTCTAGAACTAGTGATTAAAAAATCATTCAAAGATAAAATAAGAGTTCAAGTGAGGTACTAAGGGAAATGATTAAATCTAAGTATATCAAACTACCTCCTCTATATCTAGTGAGAAGATCCAGATATTATTGTGCATATCATAAAATCCATGGGTATCACACAGATTCATGTTTGGCATTGACAAAACATATATAATAGATAATTAATAATAAGAACCCTATACAAGGTAAATCAGTCAAGCAATCCATAGTGACATAAGAACACATTTAGAAAGGGTCAAATTCATAAATAGTACAAAAGTTGTTACCAAAGCATAACTCAGAACAATAAAAGGATCAAAAAGCAAAATCAAAGCAACAAACAGTATCACAAGCATAGGTAAAGCATGAAAATATGCGAATCTACCTCTCCAAAATAAGGATAAAATTTCAAAATAGTATGGATTTGGTCAAAAATATATATAATATTTTGATTATCAAGGTCAAGGGTTGGGCAAGCATGCTCAAGGCATCACTACTATTCTAGAAGTTGATAATGTTTATCACCAAGTTTTAGGATTTATTGAACATCTTAAGGGAAATAATTCATATACATAATTTATAAAATAAAATGATCCAAATACAACAAAACTCAACACTAACATTCCATTGGTTCAAAATCAAGATGATAATGATGAGTGGAACAATACAGGTTATTATGATTTCTAAGATACCAATAATGAATCCAAATATTTAGAGTCATATTCATAGCCATTCCCTCATGCTTCATAATCATGAATGATTCCTTTTTTTGATATAGGACACCATGATAGGGAGTCCCTTATGAGACTCATTAGTTAGTATCATTTCTTTCCAAACTTTCTTGTGCATAACTTCTTTTCAATTTCTTGTACATAGTATCCTAATGCTTGATTGTACATAGCCTCTTTTTAGTTACTTGTACAAAGTATTTTTATGATTTATTGTACATAATTTATAACTCAAAATATAAAAACAATACAAAATTTCAAAATCCAAAAGCATTCAAATAAAAACAAAAACACAAAAACATTTCAATTATATGCATTGTCCATGCTTTACATTTCTACTACCTGTTAGACTTAAATTTTATATTCTATGCTATTGTCAATAAATTTATCTACATTACCATGTTTCACTTGATCTTTTTTGAGTGTGTGTAGTGACATCCAGATCCATGATTGCTTCAATCTACCCATTGAGGAGGCATCCTACTTCTACATTTGAGACATACATTGATATATCTACCTCTGGGGGCATCTTCTACATGACTACAACATCTAGGTTATGTCATTCATACACCGCACACTCTAGTTATCATGATGATGTACATTACTTACTAGCTTACATAGATTACTCTATCGACACTCACTAGTATTTATCACTTGTGTATTTCTTATCATCTACATAGTCTTGTACTACATGTTTCGCATACTCTCACTTTTTGATTTGATTAGTTAGATGTAATTGTATTTCTAATATTTATATTATTTAAATTCTTATTTTGTGTATCTAGATGTGATTACATTTATTATTTCCTATTTTTCTCCTATATGTGCTTAGGACATTTACCAATGTCCTTTGCTTGTACTCTTTTATGTGTCAACGGCCCTTGTGCCAACCTTTCTTGTTTCCAATTGTATTTATATGTGGAATTTGAACATGCCTTGTATGTTTTCTTTCTAGTCTGAGTGACATGTGCCCATGATCCTTGTTTTTTTGGCCCCTTAGATACTTTTGTATGATTCTTGACTTGCATGATTGTTGCTTGTTTGATTCTCAAATTTTGTGTAATGCCATGATCCACATCATGCATTCTCTTGCTTTCTTAGATGCCATGATGGACATCATGCTTCATCCCTCATTGACAATTAACAAATAACAACTAACTAAATTTCTAGTTCTAGTTTTATTATATTACACATGTTATTACATTGCTATATCTATCTACGCATACCCCTATTGATTTAATAATCTCTCATACAAACCATGCTATATCTTGAGATATATTGTCAATTATCATTTCTATATCATGTATTATCACAACATAACACACTTGTAGGGATATTTATTCTAAGGATAGTCATTTTATGGTCTTCATTCTTACCCTCAAAAGAGGGGGCAACAAACAAGGGTTTTATCATAGAGATCATAGCTCTTACCAATCAAAAAATTAGTTTGAACACCTAGAACAGTATTCAGACTTCAAACCAAGTAGAACAAACTAGATAGATAGTGATAATTACAAAATATTCATCAAAATTAGCATAGGACAATAGTTCCAAATTTGGACTATAGTTATAGATAGAAGGGTGTCCTATTTTAGCACTCTTGTCCAAATATAAAAAAAAAAAAAATTTTAGAAACAGACAAAAAGGTAAGACCAATTACAGTTTTCTCAGCTATAGATCGATTCAAATTTAGTAGTTTTAGTATAGTTTTTATCAAATAATTTAGATATAGAGGGCATCATGTGTGGCATGATATCTCTCACTTTCATTTTTAGATTGGGTATTTGGTATAAGTTCTAGATTATAATCCATGTTATAGACGCCAATGATTGGGGGTAATATGCATGACACATTTGACTTCTTTTATTTTTGTGTTTAGTATATTACCCATGCATTCTTAGTAATTACATGCCTTATTCCATTTTCAGGTGATTGGCATCATTTTTCAATGGCTTTCATACAAGACTAACCTTCACATTCTTGAGTGGCTTCCACATAAGCCTAGTTTCTAGTTTCACAGTGGCTTTCATATAAGCATAACCTCTTCCTTCTAGAGTGGCCAAGATTGGCCTAGTTTTTAACACACATTTAGCTATCCATGCCACATTTTCATATTGTATATCATTCATGGGCTTCAGGATCCATCTCATATGATACACATTCATACTAGTATCATTACATAGCTTCACTTAGTAGGCAATGATGGAGCCAAAGGACTAGCTAGCCTTTGTATTCTTGAGCCACCTACTTAGAGGGATTAGACACATGGTCCAAACATTGATTATCACATCCATAATCACATAGCTTCACTTAGTGGGTGATGATGGAGCCAAATGGCCAACCTTTGCATTCTTGATCCACTCTTGGGGAATTGAGTACTCAACTCTGTTTATAATATTACTCTTGGTACAACACATATCCAACATCATTCAACATCACAATATGTTTTGTATTGGTTCATGTACTTGATGAGGTGTATTCATTCATTTTTATTCCTCTCTCTCTCTCTTACCTAACTTTATACATTCTTATTTTAGATATCGTGTATCTAGTAAGAATTGATCTACTCTTTCTTTTCTCTTGTAGATTTACACTTCATAATGTGCTCTCTCTATGCACACCTAGAATCACATAGCTTCATAAGCTTCACCTTTTCTAGTAAGTTTAGGTGCATTTTCTATTTTCCTTTATCTTAGTATTTCACTTTACTACATCACTAAAATAAAGAGGGGGAAAATTTACTCATATAAAATTTCAAAATTGGTAGATTGAGTATGTTTTGTGACACCCAACCTGTAGGTCCCTCTTACATGCTCTCATGACCCTTATAGACACATTTTTACTTATTCCCAGTCATTCATAGACTTTCAAAACCTGACTCTAGCTCAGCCAAGCTACATTTCTCATGATAGTTTCATCCCCATAAGTCCCACACCTATATGAAAATATCTCCTAACTTGGAGTATAGCACCAGACCCAAGGGTGTCTAATTTCAATACTCCTATCCAAATACATTTTGAGCTCCAATGGTCAATTCCTTCTAGTTTTCTATCCTTCATTTTGTTTAGCCTAGCATGAATACATTCAACCCATGACCAATAGATCTCTATAAAAACCCATTCAAAGTTAATTTATAAGAGGTTGGAAAATATTATAAAATCAAGCAAGAATACAAGAAATACCATTAAGGCAAATTTCCCTATTCTCTACATACAACCATCTAATACAACCACAAGCATATCCAAATCCTCACACCAGTCCCTAGCCACCTAAATCACACCTAGTTTATCATTTTTGCATCCACATAACACTATTTCACAAAGAAAATCAATTCGGAGAACTACATATGTCTTAATCCCTCTTCAAAGTATTGGTATGTAGGCAACGTGCCCACATAAGGGGTGTGGATACATGTTAAGTGCATCTTACACATACTAACCACCCCCTTATTTCTCAAGTTTTATCAAAGCACAATGAAGTGTAGGTTTTGAAGACTAAATCAACTCTATTAATATTTTTTTGGAATTTTAGTAGTGAAAATTTCTCAAACATGCTCACATAGGGATAATGAATGAAACCTAGGAAACTTAATTTTCTATGAGCAGTTTGGAAAAAAATAGTAGAAAAGAACTATAGTGCTAGACCCCAAGGTGTCCTATTTCAGTGATCCTATCTTTTCATAAAGTTAAATCTAGAACTTGATTTGTGATACTATCCTAGCCCTACACAACAAATTCTAGACCCTGTCTCAACCATTTCATCCTATTTTCAGATAAGTCTTATTTTCTCCATATATATTGATATTTATAGAAAGGTTTAAAATAAAAAAAAATTATATAAATTAGTATTTAAATTATTTCAATATTATTTACTAATTTAATCAACTCAAGCCCTTAACTAAATTAGAAATAAAACTCCAATATTCCCAAAAAAATTAAATCAATGTGCATATTGATGGAAAGAAAAGAGAGTGGTGATAAAACACAAGTTAGACAAGGGGATATTAAGTCCATTGAGTCACATATACAAGATAGGAACATAATTAAAGATAAATGTTTCTCATAATGATAATATTATTGAAGGTTAACGGAAAGAGTGAAGATTTGAGTCAAAGAAGACATCTTTTTTAGACTAAGTTCAAGGTAAAACATAAATGTTGTAGAGTTGTGGTGCATAGTGGAAGCATGAAAAATTTAATTTCCATAGAGATTATAATAAATTTTGGTGTGGTGTGAAATCCATATCTAAGGCCTTATATGGTTTCTTTGTTGGTGGAGGGCCATGATAGCATTGTGCAAGATAAATATGATGTAGAAATACAGATTGATAGATACATAAACAAGGTGTTATATGGTGTCCTATCAATGGGTGCATGTCATGTTTTATTGTGGATTCCACATAAGTATGATCATGAGATGTTTTATTCATGAAAGAGTGAATCCTATATGTGTGAAGAAGGATGGATGGATTTATAATTTTAATCCATTTGAGGTGTGAGATATTCACACTAAATTCATTTGGTTATACATAGAGACAAGGAAAATGTATTTGAGGAAGAAATTACCAAGTATAAAAATATGAAGAGGGATTCCATGCATAGGAAATAAAATTAGTTTAAAAACCACAATAACCTAAATTTGAGTCAAGGAAGACATCTTTTCCAAACTAAGTGCAAGATAATACACAAATGTTGTAGAGTTGTGGTGGATAGTGGAAGCATGAACAATCTAATTTCCATAGATATCGTAATGACATTTGGTGTGGTGTGAAATACATATCCAAGTCCTTATAGAGTATCTTGGTTGGTGTATGAGTATGATATCATTATGAAGGATAAATTTGAGGTATAAATATAGATTGATAGATACACAAACAAGGTGTAATATAGTTTCCTATCAATATTTTGGATGCCACAGAAGCATTATCATGAGATGTTTTATGATGTAAGAGTGAATATTATATATGTTAAGAATGATGGATGGATTTATATTATAATTCCATTTTAGGTGTGAGATATTCACACTAAATTCATTTGGTTATACATAGACACAAGGAAATTTTGTTTGAGGAAGAAAATACCAAGTGTGCAAAGATGAATGGGATGCCATGCAGAGGAAAAAAAGTGAAGATGCAAACCATGAGAACCTAAAATTAATATTATTGGTTAGTGTTTTAGAAAATGAGAGGAGTGGAATCTAGTGTAATAAAAAACTAAAGATAACTTGGTATAGGACAAGTTTTTTCACATAGTATGAAACTCTATGGACTAAAAGGAAAAGACCATCTTTCATGGTATAAGGTTATGAAAATACCTTTCACCCAAAATTAAAATGGTGGTTCTTCTACCTAACCTAATTATGTGAGCACCATGCTCACACAATTTCTTACTTGAGGCATATGATGCAGGAGCAACCAAGTTTACAAACAATATTTCATCAACAACAAAAAAAGTAATTTTAAGAATAACTGGTTTGCATTATTTCATGAAACATCCTTATTTTTGTGTATCCTTTTTTATATAATTTTTATATTCATTGCATATGTACATAATTTCTTCCACAAATTTCATTAGTGTGTACAACTTATAAGCCTATGATTAGTTTGTGAATTTAATCTAGTCCCATGCAAAGGAGTTGTTTTGAAACCATTTTAACTACCTACACATTTATTATTTCCTAACCATTTAACTCATTTATTATCATAATTTGATGTTTTATAGGTGAGATACGTTATGAGAGTGATGTAATTATATTATTTATTTAATGATTGTGGCTCATAGTGATGTGTTATGATAATTTAATATTTTTCATGTGTAGTGATGTGTTATGATTATTAAATGTTTGTGGCATCAATGAATATATGAGATAATTAATGTAATTAGGTGGATCGTTTTCCTATATAAATACATCCCTAGAATTGAGATTGAAAGAAAGAACCTAAAAGGAAACAATTCATAGTTCTACCATTAGAGGGAGTGCATAAAAGCGTATATTTATACATAGATTTGGGGAAGAACTATAAGATTGAATAATATATTTTAAAGGGTTATGGGAATTTTAATAATGCATTATTTTCAAGTTTGTGGAATGTGTGTGTGAGTGTGCAATTGAATTCATTATCTCTTGTTTGAATAAATAAATATTTCTTTTGTTATTGTCTTTTGTTGCACAAGAAATGTGTTTTCCATCTTGTGTATGTTACATGGTATAAGGTATCTCTTCATTAAGACTCATAGATATGACTACATCAAGATTTGAAGCATACAATTAATTAATTTGAGGTTAGAGATTTAGTGACAACACATTTTTGCAAAGAGAGGTTTTTATGTGGAACGTATAATAAGTTGAAGTGGAAAAAAGATAGGATAATAAAAAATATTTTAAAAGTTTTATGAAATTAAATAGGATACCAAGTTACCTTTAGTAATAAATATATCTTCTATATTCAATGTTTCATATTTGTGTGAGTTCTCTAAATGGTAAAGTTTTGAGGAAGAAGAATAAGGATCTCATAAACCTAATTGGAGATAACATATCCCTAAGAAAGAGAAGGAAGAAATAAAGGCCATTTTGGACTCTAAGGTTTTCAAGAAGACAAGTGGAAAATATTACAAATATTACTTAGTAAAATTAAATAATCATGTTATGAAGGATTCTAGATGGTTGGATCTCATGAAAATTAGTTGGTATGATCATGCTTTTAAATATTTCAACACAATTAGAAAAGGATCTCAAATTATTTCAATTACCTAGGGTGTCTGATGCAGGAGCATCCCTAGCTTAAGCCAATCTTATTTCACCAAAAATATCTTATTTTATATTTTCAAGTAAACATCCAACATGATGCATGTCATGTATGGATTATTAAATAAATCAGTTTGAAGGACTATGTAAGAGGTTGGAGTTGAATGTGGTAGTTTAACAAGTTATGGAGATAAAGAAAAAATACAAGGAATTTTTTAGAGTATTATTAGTGCACAAACATCATCAAAAAGATGTGCATAACAATTAAAGTGACTAACTACTTAAAAATTACACACAATATTTGGGTTGCATAGGAATCATAGAAAAAAACAAAAAAAAAAATTGTTACATGTACAAAGACTATATAAAATATAAGGGAAAAATAAGTTAAAATATAAGTTATTGCATAGAATACTTGATGCAAATGGACTAATAAAATTGGTGCATAGATTATAATATTTGTGTGAAGGTTTAAAAATTTGACCATTGAGACTGACACCTAACTCCTAGATCCTTGAAGGTAGACTACAATGGCACGTGTCATGAATTTGATATTGAGTGAAAGGCACAAAAAATTCTTAGGTGCATGTGTAAATTAACATTAGCTTCCTTGAATCTGAATTGACATGTAACACTTTAGAAAAATTATAAAGAGATGTATTGGGAAAGGCATAATATAATTTTTTTGGGTGGATGTTAAATATATTTACAAATATTACGACATGCCACAATAAGGTCATCTTCTTCATCTAAAAATCTAGTATAAATTAGGAGAGTGAGGTCAAGGAGTTCTAATTAGACTCCATTTTAATAGACAGGATGATATTGTATTTGTAGATTGTAATAGAGATAAACATGTAGTTCCCATATCCATATAATATCTATCCCAACATTATTTCTATCTATTATTTAAGAAATACAATGAGAGATCAAACTTGACTCTCATTGTCTGTCTATCTCACTATTGATTTGGTAGATAGTCGTTAAGCTATATATATAGTAGTTCCTCCTCTCATTGTCCCACTTATATCACTCACTTCAATATTCACTAAGGTAGATAGGTCCTTGTATGCATGATCAAAGTGTGTTAGGGTCTATACATAGAGTTGGGGGAAAAAAATATGACATTCATAGGGAGATATTGTTTTTGCAAAGGGCATACACCCTTTTTTAAAAAACCATTGTAAATATGATTTGGGTTGGTCTTGAGCATAAAGGTCATACTCCCTTTTGAGAAAAGGGCATATACCATTTATAAATCATGTACACCCTTTGAAGTGGAAATGACATATACCCTTTTCACCACAAAGGGTGTATGCCCTTTGAGTTCAAATAGGTTATTCTTATGTTTGGTTAGTTAGAGTTGTATATATTTAGGTAAATATTTACTAAAATAAATGTAATAAGTTTAAATTTAATTTAGATGTAATAAATATAATTTTACATTTAATTTTATCTTACATATTATATTTGTATACTTTAAATTTATTTTACTTGATATAACAAATTGGGGCCACTCTACATCTTCTAAAAGCCATTACAGAGTTGTAGGAGTTAACATTTATAAGTTAACTTTTCAAAATCCATTCTAGTCAATACTTAGTTTTTAGAATTTTAGTATTGAAACATAGAATGATAAAATAAGTTTTGAATCATGTTATGCATGTAATAGATCTATACCATTGAGGATTACATGCCTAATTTACCTACTTGAGTATGTCCTACCTACTTTAGCTACTTGAGTATTCCCTACCTAAATACATAAGCCATATCTTGATCTTGATTATTCCTAACCTACATTCTTATAATTGAGTATGCCTTACCTAATTTAACTACTTGAGTATGCCCTGATACTTTACCTACTTGAGTACATGCCATACATGACTGAATACCAAATCCATATATTGATCTTATGTATGCTCTACCTAAATAATTGAGCCATATCTTGATCTTAATTGTGCCCTACATACCTTATTATACTTGAGTATGCCCTACCTACTTTATCTACTTGTGTATTCCCTACCTACCTATCTTTGTTTCCCTACTTAATAGAATATGCCCCACCTAATTGAGTATGCCCTACTTGATTGAATACCTAAACCATATATTAATATTGAATACCCATATCTAATCCTTATTGTATCTATCTTACCTAAGCCATATCTTGAATACTTAATAACTGATTGAACACCTAGACCATATCTTGAAAGGAGTGGCCCAAGCATTATCATGCTTGAAAATCATTAGAGGGTGCATTATTGGATCAAGGGATATGGAAAAGGGGTCATTATCAAGGGATGCTTAAAAATTAGGAGAGGGGGAATTGACTGAGCCATATCTTGAAAGTAGAGGGGGATTTCTCACCTATATAGAGAAAGCAATGACTAGGGATAATCATGTAAAAGGCTTGAAGGTAGATTTAGGTCGAATTCCTAAATAATTTGTTGGGTTTTAAGAAATGGGTATATCAATATGAATATATGACTAGCCTGTAGCATGCAACCTATAAATTTTATAGTAATGATACAGTTAGTCATATATTACATCAACCACATACCTAGTACTACATGTAGGTATGCATTCACTTATACATGACATTTACCTGATATAGTCACTCATACTAGATACAAATATAGCTAATCACCCTGGTACACTCCATTTACACCTAAACCATTAACTCTAAACATATAACCCCAAACCCTAAACCCTAAGCTATAAACATTGAAACCTAAACACTAAATCATATACCCATAAACCCTAAACCTTAAAAATTAAAACCTAAAACCTTAAAAATTAAAACCCAAACCATAAACCATGAACCCAAAACCTAAACACTATATGCCAAACCATAAAACTTAACCCTAAATACCAAACCTAAAACCATAAGCCCTAAACCATAAAATAATAAACACTAAATGCTAAACCCTAAACCTAAAACCCAAAGTTATACACCATAAAACCCTTAATGTTAAACCATAAACCTTAAAACCTAAACTATAAACCTTGAACCCTAAACCCCACACCCTAAAGCCTATACCTTAAACCCTAAAACCCAAAAAAATAAACCATTAATCCTTATCCCAAAACCTAGAACCCTAAATCATTAGCCATACTCCCCAAACCTCAAATTAAACCACAAAACCCTAAATAATAAAACATAAACCCAAATACCTAAAATCAAACCATAAAACCTAAACATAAAACTCTAAATTCTAAACACTAAGATCCAAACCATCATTTCCAAAATGTAAGTCTTAAGCCCTAAACTGTAAACCTTATACCTCAAACCATGATCCCTAAACACCAAACCTAAAGATTAAAACCTAAACCATAAAATTTAATCCCTAAACCTTGAACCCTAAACCATAATACATTATCCCTAAACCCTAATACATTATACCTAAACCCAAAACCCTAATCCTTAAACCTTAAACCCTAGACCCTAAACATAGAACCCTAAAACCTTAAGCAGTAGACTTTATAACCTAGACCCTAAACCTTAAATCATAAGCCATGTTGATGCCTAAAACTCTCACCTCAAGTTTAATAGCTACCTATGGGAAGCTTTATAGGTGTGGGATTGAATGTGGTCTATAAAGTAACCTCTATGAATTTAGAAGTTGACTCTTCATTTAAATTGGGGGTGAAAAGGGATAGAGAGAAATGAAAGCAAATAACACTTAATAAGGTGATGCATTGAGAGATTCAAAACATAAACCTATATTGTAATAATATAGCATAAATCTTTAGGCATTGTAGACCATAAAGGATCATAAATAATGAATTAAGGTCTACAAGCAAGCATAGCTTCACACTATATAAGTAAAAGAAAATAAATAGCAAACAAAGATGATTTCCATTTAAAATAACACAAAACACCACATCCTCTTCATTTTAGATGTAAAATTGAATATAAAAGGCCACAAAGGCACATAAAACTAATTTAATTACACTAGTGAGGTGCACCTATTAAGGTTGAAGAATAGAAAAATCTTAATTATTTCTATTCCTAGTCTATTATCATATGATTGTGTACAAAAGCTAAAAGATAGTAGATCCCAAATCCCTCCTCCATAGAATGAGCCTAGAATATATAGGTGAGATCACCCCTCACATGGGTGATACCCAAATATTCCATCACTCATGCTTATGATGATGTCATTGAAATTGAAATAGGGTCTCGAGTTCATGAGTGTGGTTATCATTCAGAATTTAGATATGAAAGGGCTATATTATTATGTTATGACCAATACACTTAGGAGAAGTGAAAATTCATCACATAAAAGGGCCCATATCTTCTTCATTGTGATATCATGGTGGATCCCTTATTACTTCCCTCGACTAATGATGTGGCTCTAAAGGTTGACAGATCAAAACTGCTTCTGGATAAGCATAGGGATACCAAGTGTCAAGCTCATGCTCCATCAGAGAGAGTTGAGCAACCCTTAATGAAAATGAGTTTGAGGGTAGTATGTGTCAAGGTGGCGCTCCATCAAAGTGAAAAGAGAGATTCATTAAGTTAGGTGAGTGTTAGGCTGCCACATAGAATAAACAGATGGGGGTTGATACTTGGATAATTTCAAGAAGGGCCCCTGAGAAAAGAAGAGGTCAAAAAAGGGAATCACCAAAGGGTGCCAAGGAACCACCAATTGCCAAGTGAGATTGATGTCAAAAAAAGACTACTATAAAGTAACAAACATGGATTTTGATCCATAGTTTTTTGTGACTCATAGGATCATCCACTTATGGATGAGAAGACCCAAAACTCTTGTGTCTAACCAATCAAAGGAAAAAAAAGGGGGAGGAAGGTATGGAAAACTAAAAATTTTAAGGGCCACCTATAAGGGCACCCATGATTCCTCTTTAGGATGGGTCTTCTTATTAAGATTCTCAAAGGCTCTATCTAAATCTATTATCTCCTTAAAGAATATGTTTCTCATGCCTTAAACAACTGCTAACATTTGGAATTCTAGCTAGGTGAGTGGTCACAAAATATTCTTGACCTTAGAGATATCAAGTGAATGATCAAGAGCTATGAATATGATCTAATCATTCCACTTCTACTCTAGAATCACCTTGATTTGGTCTTATAGAAGGATGTTGTTATTTTCAAAGAAAGGAGAGGGGAGACCCTACAGACTAACTACTCGATATGTCCTTTCTTATCTTGTATCTCCTATTCCAAGGCATTAAGGAATGTCTTACATTTATTTTTTTCCTTGTTGCAACTAATAAATTCATTGAGTTTTTCCACCACCTACCTTCAGTCAACCACCCCTGCTACTTAAAGCATTTCTTCTAAATCACTGTAGAGATTCTCAACTAAGATTTATGAATCTAAGACCTTGGGAGATATGAAGGAGATCACCAGGTCAATCTCTATGATCAAAGTGAGTACTAGCTTTAAATTAGTAGTCATGACCTTAATTCTCTCCTAGTAATATTTGTATAATCACTAGATCATGGGAAGTATTTTGACAACCTAAGAGCAAGAAACAAGGTCATTCTTTAGCTTCTCAATCTCTTGGTCCTTCATCGAGGACTCCTGGTGTGCCTTCTATTGCAATTGGTGAAATGACCAATCAAAATCAAATAGCTTCTAGTGGATCTAAGCCATCTTTATCTCCTTCTATTATATTTTGGTTTTGATGGCTATTCATAGGTTGGATTTTGCTTGGAAGTTTTCATTTGAGATGCAATTGTGAAGGTCAATCCTTGCCTTATTGATCTCTACATATTTGGCCTTAGCCTCAACACTGAGGTGGTGGGCCATAGCCTTCACCTTTGCTAGCTCCATCTTGGTCTTCTCTAGTAGTCAAGCTACCTTGAGATAGTCTATGGTTATGGACTTTTGCATCTCTTTCATAAGCTCAACCTAGTCAATGGGTATATCTTGAAAAAGGTTGAAGCTGATGGCTTGTATGGTGTAGTCCCCTAGCTACATATATCTTTGGGGCTTGACTAATTATGGGGTAAGATGAGTAATCATGAAGTATTACTATGCAAGGTCATAAAATGACTACATGTGAGTCTTATTAAAGGCTTTGGCTTAATTTACCCTCTTTTATTCCATTTGGGCCTCTCAAGATGCCCTCTCTACATCTGCTTATTTCTAGTACTAGTTTGGTGATTAAATGATTTCCCCTATGAAGGGGACTCATTAGAGAAATCTAAATGGAAAAGTGACTTGTTGCTATGAGAAAGAATACCCTACTCCTATGGAGGTTAGCAAATGAATTATGAGGGTGGGATGGGAGAAAGGTAGGAACCCATGGGGTAGGGTGAATTATGATTACATTACAAGGGAGGATGAGGTAGATGATGAATGTGGTGGATGAGGAAAGGAATGTGGGAGGATATTCATATCATGGAAGAAAGTAGGGAGAGCTTAGTGTTGGATTGTGTAGAGGAAGAGGAAAGTGGGGCCAAGGTAGTACTTAGTAGGGTAGTCAAGAATGTTGCAACCAAGGGTGAGACTATGGAAGGAAATGGGGAAGTGTAAAATGAGGTGGTGGTGGAGAGAAGGGGATATTTAAAGTAGATTTTATTTTTTGGGGGTGCCATCGAAGGGTTATAAATAGGTGTCTCGATCCACTTAAGCTGAGATGACCTAGCTGCAAGGTGCCTAGAAGGAGATAATTGCTACTACAAGGCCATGGGGGATGAGAACACATGTGATTTCCACATTGAAAGCTTTTGTACCTCTAATATTACTTCCTTCTATGGAGGCATGTCCCTTGTCTCCTCCCTAGGAGTATCTTCTTCCTCTTCTCTTATCACAATTTTAGGATTGGATTCTTCTCCCTCTTCACACTCCTTTAGATGAAACTCATCTTATATCTTCTCAAAGGTTTCATTTCCATCTTCATCATCCAAAATAGAGTGTGGCTTATTTATTTCATACCTATATTTAGTGAAGTTTTATATCTTCTCCTCACTCTAGTCTAACTTGGTGAGCTTTTTATTCATCCCTTTTGATGACTTCTTGGTCAAGTCATATGCCTAGACTTTGTCATAAAAATACTCCCATGGTTTGAGGGCATCTATTGAGATTTGGGCTAGGTCTACATAATTTTGAGTAAAGTCCTCTATGGGAAACCTCCTTTTCTCTAGATAAGGTCAAGTTTGGTGTTTGAGAGCACTAGCTATTTTTAAGCAAACTGCGTACCCATTTGTGTCTTAGTTCCATCTATCATTTATCAAATCAAGTTTGATATCTTCTATTTTAGCCATGAGTAGGTATCCCTAGTGCCTTTTTTAACCCTATGATGTCATCACACATGAAAAAGGACCTTATATACCCCTTTCTTTTTCTTCCCCACCCCATAGATGGATTCCATTACATCGAGCTAGTGACCCAAATCTAGGGCTAGAGTCTTATCCATTAGTAAGTGGGGGAGTCAAAAAGTCTCTCCTTGAAACCCATGTACTTGGATGAATGAAAATTAGGCTCCCTAAAACTAGTCAACTAGGACCTTGATGCTTGCAAGCTAAGCCCACTACCAATCCATCATTCTAGAGGTAATGGTCTATTAGCTAAGGTCAATAAGAATTAGGGTCATAAAGAGCTTTGAGAACTCATAGTAGTCCTTGGTAATAGACAAGACATGATTCCATATGATGACTTGAGCCACTAAATTTGGGAAGATGTTTGTGTCAAAGGTGCTGAGATTTAAGTAGGAAGAGAAGTACTGACAATGATTGTATAGAATGAGATGTAGGAGGAAGGATGGGTACCAAAAGGTACCCATCGCTAAAAATTTATCTATTTATTCCTCATAGTGGTGACAATGGCTTCATCAAAGTCTATTTTGAATACCTTCCCCTTCCCCATTGAGTTCATGAAGAAGAGTACCCCAAACTAAAAGTCATAGACATTGACGTCGATGTCCATTCCTAAGAAGAAGGCCAACATGGGCAGAGTCTCCTTC
This sequence comes from Torreya grandis, assembly GCA_037957365.1. Taxonomy (NCBI): domain Eukaryota; kingdom Viridiplantae; phylum Streptophyta; class Pinopsida; order Cupressales; family Taxaceae; genus Torreya; species Torreya grandis. The sequence goes on along the minus strand of JARHVA010001251.1, from coordinate 1,946,603 downwards.
AAGTCTTACAAGGGGAAGGTTGTCAAGGGCATGGGTATAGGAGGCATCTTTATGACCTTTTTTTTAGGATAATGCTAATTAATCATGCCTTTTCCTAGACTTGGTAGTCCCAGACACTCTAAAGGCTTTCTATGTTGTAGATAATAGCCTTGCAGTCATATGAGAGCTAGAGCATCTCCCTAATGTCATATACACTAATTTTCACCATTAAATGGGTGTTTCCATCAATCACATTAGTGATAGCATCATATATTTCTATGTAGAAGGTGATGATTTCTAAGCACAAGTTTATATAGGGCACCATGTATTATGCCAATGTGGTTTCCCATATCCTGCAACCTAATGAGTGATATTCCTTCATACTAAATTTGTCAAGAATTTAGGCATGGATAGCCTCCCTCAAACTTTTGGGGTTCTTGGCCAAATTTAGGTTGAATATGTCATCCATAAAGTTGGTCACCAATGTTCGATCCTTGTAGGGTCCCTTAGGTGCCTTCTTGGTATTTGGCACTTACTCCTTCACTTGAGCAGGGACTGAAGTGTAGGCCTTACTTACAGTGTGCTTGGGGGAAAGGTATCCCCTACTACTTGAATTGTAGGCTCTCTATTTCAAAGGGTGTTTCTCACTTCTTAATGAAGATGTAGAAGCCTCCATTGCTAAAGAAATCACTATGAAATTTCTTTTAATTATTGCTAAAAGTCTAGATTTATAGTTTTATACTTCATTACTTATAATTGTAGTCTCAACTCTCCTCTATTTTTCTCAATTGCTTAAAGCTTTCAAAATCCTTAAGTGTCAAGTATTTGGCTTGAGTGAGGTGGGGGAAATTATACACCAGCACCACTAGGCATGCTCATCATGGAAAATTCAAAAACTGACATCCTCATAAATGATATGGGTGGCGTACATGCTTGAGGAGCCACTCACAAGAGATTTATGGTGATAATTATGGGGAGTCATGCATAGTGGGGTTTCTAACATTAATAGTAGGTGGGGTGGGTAGATAACCATCTTTCAGAGAATGTTTTTGAATATTTGGGATGATTAGGGAGATTATTCATGATAATTAGACTAGCCACTTGTGCCAATGACACTTATTTGAAAAAAGGAAACAATAAAGGAAAGGAAATAAAGAAAGGGGAAATAATATCAAGGAAAGGAACAAAGCAAAGAGAAAGGGAAAAAGTAAATTATGTACAAGTTAGGGAGGTGGGTAAGTTAGTTATAATGCTTCAGGTTGATCACATTACCTTCTTCATATTTTAGATTGAAATTTTTTCCCCTCCTATCACTAATGATGCAAAAAGGTCCTCTTCAAAGAGAATTAAACTTTACATGTTGTCTTAGTTTCATATCTTGCTAATCATATTTGAGAACTAAATCTATGGGTTTAAATCCTATGTCCAATGAATTTTTATCAAACCATCACTTAACCGCTTGTTGTCAGATGATCTTTGCATCAATTTCCTACTTTGTTGCTTCTTGGAAGTTGATAAATTCATCAATTCAAACCTCCATTGCTCTATTTTATTCAATTTTAATAGCCTTCAAAAGATATCATGTAAGTATTTATGATGATATAAGCTAATCACTTATTTTTCATATACAATTTCATACAAAGAGGTCTTCAAAATTTGTTTAGGGGTGATGTGGTCCACCCACAAGGCCATTATAATGTGTAAGTGTCATTCCATCTACTTTTCATCACACATCTTTCTGATCAATCTGATTAAATTTATGTTTTTAGACTTTTCCAACCCATTCCCTTTTAGGTATTAATTGGGTGAATCTTTCATGAATATACCATTTTAGAGTGCAAATTCAAAAAATTTAGACTTGAGAAAATATTTTGCATTATCAAAAAATATTGTTTTGGGTGGGCCAAACCTTACCATAAGTTTTAGGAACTTGAGAATCACAATTTTGGTCACTTCTCTGAGTAGGATTACTTTGGTCCATCAGGTGAATTAGTCGATGGTCATTAATATCTATTTATGACCAACACTAGAGATGGGATTGATAATTTCAATGAAGTCCAAGCCCCCCTGCATAAAGGGCTCATCAATCATAATTGGGTTGAGAGGCATGGCAAAAAAATTTCTCTTTCTCATGATGAACTATCACTTTGGGCACTTTTTTATTATTTGATGGCAGTCAACGAACATGGTTAGCTAGTAATACCCTATGTGAATGATTTTTATCATGGTAGTCTTAGCTGAGAAGTGGCCACCTAGGGAAGTGAAGTGCATGTATTGGTGGATTTTCTCCACTTGGGGTTTATCCACACATCAAAGATATCCATCAAAGTTCCTCTTTAAAAGTACTTCTTGGACTACTGTATAACTAGACCCTTATAGTATACAAAAATGCCTTTTATGCATGGGGAGACCATCAGGATATCAACTAGTTTGCATGAAATAGATTTGGTCAACCATTCAAGATATACCAACTTTGAATTATTTTATTAAGGTTTCTTCCAATGTGTTATGTTCCTCTATCAAGACCTTTTTGCATTGATCTAAATACTCGTAGATTCCTCTTCCTTTGATTACCTTTGTTGGCCTAATTTCTACATCATATTCTAGGATCTTGGTGATCTAGTTGGCCCTTTTCTCTATAATTTCTCCCTTCATGATGTACTCATAGATGATAGAGTGTGCTATGTGTACCATTAACTTGTTACCTACTATGAGGTGATTAAACTTATTAAGGCCCTTGACAATAGTGAAGGATTTCTTCTCCAAAAATTTGTATCTAACCTCATATCCATGTAGTGTCCTTGAGTAAAATACAATTATGTGTTCATTCCTTCCTTCTTATTCCTTTTGAGTTAGTACAATATTCAAGTTATGTTTACTTCCATAGATGTACGTGATGAAGTCTTTGGAGAAGTTGGGGTTAACTAGTATAGGTATTGTGGATATGGTGCCTATTTTAGTGAATTTACGATGGTCATACCCCTATCAGATGGAGTAGATTTTAGTCCATACAATTCCAAACTAGTAGTTGTACCATTTACAACTAGGGTTTCAATCAAGTTTCAAGTTTTTTTGTGTTTTTAGGTTGAGTAGTCTACAATGGATTGGTGACCAAAGTTCTTACCAAAGGAAGAATAAATAGATGGAAAAGAAGAAACTAAGTATGGATATGGTTGAAAAACTTGATTGATGTGCACATGTTAAAATTATAAGATTATGAAGAGCTCCTCTTTATCTTGGGAGGATGACCTATAGATAAGAAATCACTAAAGCAAACTTATTTGTTAAATAGATAGTTGAGTGGATTTCCTAGTGATATCTAGATCCTGGAAGCAAGAGCTTCCTTAAGGGTTATCAATCCATACATTTTAAATAATTAAGCTTATAAATAAAATAGAAGGTACTTTCATCAATAATTAAAAGGGTACTAAATTTGAATACAAGAGTGCTTGCTAAGAAATATGCTATAAATGATTAAATTAGTGATAAACTAATTAATACTAGTGCTAGAGGGTTGGGGTATGTTTTAAAAAATTAGAAAGGATTTTATGAACAAGTAGGAACATAGAAAATTAGGTTTAGTTAGGTGACAATAGGTGAAATTAGCTTGTTGGTTTCAACTACCACAATGGTCATTGGTAGTTGAGCTGACCATCAGTGGTTAAGCTGACCATTAGTGGTTGGATAAACCATTGATAATTGAGCCAATTATCAATGGTTATTATGTTAGAATCTAGGTTGGTAAAAAGGTTGATTGATGAGATCCAAAATATGGATTATGGGAGATCGGTAATGCTTGGGTTGATTAAGAAATGGAAATAAAGTAAATGAATACTGAGAAATAAGTACTTGTCTTACCAAAAGTTAATCAGATGGATGGTTGAGGTAGTTGACCTATTGTTGGAATCTAGCTTGATTCTAATAGAGTAACAATATTCAAATACTTGATGGAGAGGCAGTGGCAAGTTGACTCTCTGATATGCTTGTTGGATTGTTAATTTTTTATGGTGATTGACCTATAATAAATAAACTCATGGATGCACAAGGATCTTGATAAAAATTGTAGATAGATTTTACCTCCCAACTCCCTTCTTCTTATAGGCACAAGCAAGAGGTTAAATTGAAGGTTCAAATAGGCTATCTAATTATAAATCATCCATACAATGGCTCATAACAAGATTTAGATAACTTATATTTAGAAAATAATGTAGGTAGTTTGCATGCTTTTGGTTAAAGAGGTGGACCCTGACCATCTATGGTCAGGGTGACTGTCAATGGTCAACCTAACCATTGATGGTTGAGGGTAAAGGGAAAAAAGAGGTAAAAGGTTAAGCTAAGTAGTTTAACCAAACTAACTATGGGTAAGATTAGTTATGGGGGTCCTGAGAGGCTCCCAATGTGGTTAAGGGCTACTTCGACATTTAGAGTCATAGTGTGCAGATTCTTGGTTTCTACATTTTGCCCCTTTTTGTTGTGCAACCTAGAATCAACCAACTATAAAATAGAATTGTTGTTGGTTAAAAGTTTGTTGATTTCCACGAGTATGGGAGGAGGTGTTCCCCCTCAAATTGGAAGGTGATGAGATAAAATGGAATCGAGTGTAGGTTTGACATGGTTGGTGAAGTTGATAATGAAGGTGGACATCATTGGGCACTAAAGCACAAACAAGAACACAAAGTGAAACAAAAGATGCAATATCCAAGATCATGCAAAGCAAAAGTTACCATGGTTGATAACAATAAAGGTCACTTCTAAGGGATAAGTGACTAGTATACCACATGATAGCATTTAGGTGTGGCAGTTGGGTACACCTATTAGTTTCCTAAACAAGGTTGGTATTTTTGAGGGTATCCAAGGTAGGAATTGCTCCCTTGGAAAACACAAATAGATCAAGTGTCATGGGTATCTAATGTAGGAAGTGTTCCCAAAAATACATAAGAAGATAAGGTAGGCATGAGGTGGTGCAAATTTAAAAATATCAACATGATAATATTGTCACTGTAATTAAAATACTAGGCAAAACATGTCACAAAACTCATGCTAGTTGGGCTAGAATGGACCAAAAATGAGGTGATGAGGTGGTCTAGGTGGGTGAAGAAGGTAATCTCCAAGGGTGTGCTTACTGAGGTGGGAGTTTGGCATTAAGCTAAGGTGGATGGTGGTGACCAATTAAGATGTAGGAGGTACATGGGTGTGAGTGAGGATGAATGGGTTTGCAACTAACTCCATGATGGTGATCATGAAATGAGGTAGGAGTGCATTGATTTTGATATCTAGATTTGATTTTGTGCATATGAATTTTGATTCTAGCCTATGAGTTGATGTGGTGAGATGTACATTTTTGAGAGAGAGTCTATCTATCTACATGTACACATTGTTCTATGTGTAATTGACTTATGAGCTTACATATATGTGATATTTTATTATGCTCATGTTCATGGTGTATGATTTGTATATGGTATTCATTTTTTATGATGTGATGTTTATATTTCTTATGGATTGTGCTAAGTTTTTCATGAATTATGCTTATGGATGCTACATGTTGACATAGACTTAACTAGGCATGAAATGGTTTTGATTTATGGTTATGATTATGACTTGCTAAATCTTAATGTGTATGTAGTTCATTTGTAGACTCTAGACATATGGTAGAAAATGGTTGATTACTTAAATACTCATAAATGTTATGATTTTGTTATGGCTATGCTTAGTTATTAGTTTGGAGGATAAAACACATGAGGTATTTTAAGTAACAACACTAGATGAGAGAATAAAGAATCTAATCAAGCAATAATCATCATCATGAAAATATAAACTAGTTATGATAGGGTAAGAAGAGGGCATGATGCTTCTTCATTGACAAGGACTAAAACAAAACTGAAGTTAGACTAACTTAATGAACACAATCCCTTAAAATGCTTTGTATTAGCATTCATTAGTTGGTTAAAAAGGTATCTTGACCACATAATGTCAAAAAAGCTCAAAAAATCCCTTACATATAGTGGAAAAAGGGGAGATGGGTAAAAATGGAACCCTATTGTGAGACTAACATGCTTCCATTATAGGTGTCCAAATAACTAGGATAAACAAGCCTATGCCAAAGTGTATAGATTGATCGATGTGAAAATTCTACTTGTGAGGGCTGATTGCAGCTTTCACATTATTATGCTATTTTTGAGAGTCGATTGCAGCTTTCAAAATTAGTTAATTTTTGCTATGATTTTGATAATGGGTCCTTTGTTGATTATTGGATATAGAAAGTTGATCGATACAGGGAGCTTCTGAGAAATTTCTATGCTTTTGACAAATGCTTACTCAACCATCCTTCAAGGGAGTGGTCTAAGATTATGTGCTTTGTTTAATGCTTTTAATAGCCATCCTTCAAGGGAGAAATCCACCTTACACTTTGGCAATTTCAAATAAATTTTCAATATTTGTCCTTCAAGGGAGTATTCTATGAATGATAGGAATGACCCATGATTGCTGGTGATAAGAATTTATTATTTTACTTTAATTTGACTTGACATATACTTGCTTAAGTTAGCTTTGTGGTTCACCTTTCTGAAGGAAAAACTAAAATCACAAGAAGGTTGATTAAGTGTGAAGATGTTTAGGTGATAATAATCATGGGAATCCATCATGTGAAGGTGTGGAAAGTACCATGAGAACCATGCCATGGGTAGAGCTAAGATACCTATTGTTTAAGATAAGGTTATGTCAGTGAGAAATAATCACATGATTTAGTTTTAATTAGTTTCCCCTAAAATAGGGAGATGGAATGTGGGTGGATAGAAAAGGATGAGCTTAAGGTAGATAAAAGGTGAATACAATCCTTGTCAACAAAAGTAGATGTAGATGTGAAGCATTGAGGAGCTCAGGTTTTGGGTGGCCATTGAGAGAAGACAACTGGTAAGCTCCTAATCCATCTTATGGGTTATGATATAAGTTCCAAGCCAATTGGAAGCAAACTTGCCCCACTTGATTTTATTCATATTAGTGACATGTTGTTTTTCATTTAGGATGAGATCTCTAATATTTAATTATTTCACTTTAAGGTGATTTTTATAGGCATGCTTGATGCATTCTTGATAGACATGAATATGGGTAAGGGCTACTAAACAATGCTCATCAAGGAGCTCAAATTAAGATAGATGGTGTTGATGATAATCATCCTCTGAAATAAGCTCTTACAAATATATGTGAAGAGATGGGATTTGGATTTCAAGAGGCAAAATAGCCTTTGCTCCAAACACAATGGAAAATAGGGTAGCACCCGTAGGGATTCTAATTCTAGTAAAATATGCCCATAGGTGAAGGGAATGTAAAAATGCCAATCTCAACTAGATATGTTGATTATTTTAGTTAATATGTTATTAAGAGTTTTGTTAGAGGCTTTTTCCTATCCATTAGCTTGAGGGTGATAGGGTGAGGAGAAGCTTAGCTTAATTTCAAATACATCTTATAGACCTTGGACTTGATTGATTTTGAAGTATTTACCATTTTTGGTGATAATCTTATGAGGGACACCAAAGCAGTAGATAATGTGATGGTTGATAAAGTTTATAATGTTTTTTGCTTTAGTCAAGCCTAGAAGAATAGCCTCTACCCACTTGGTAAAATACTCAATCATGGTAATGATAGAATCGTGTCACTGTAAGGAATGGAGATTGATTTCACCAATAAGGTCTAGACACCATTGTGAAAAGGGCCAAAAATTAGTAGAAACATGAAGACTATGGCTAGGTGCATGATGAAAATTAGCATGTTGTTGACACTTGACACACTTTTTCACATAATCACAATTGTCTTGGTTAAGCGTAGGTTGGTAATAGCCAAGGTGAAGGATATGCTTAGCTATAGTGAGGCCACTAAAGTGTCCCCCATAAATTTTGTCATGCATTTCTTTGATAGTGTGAGAGGCTTCTTGAATAAATATATAATAAAAGAGGAGACCATCAAAGCTATGCTTATAGAGTACTCCCCCCATTATGGTATAGTGAGAGGTAATATGGATAAATTCTCTTCGAGCACTCTTAGAGAGGCCATAAGGAACTATGCTAAGGTTTAGATAGTCAAAAGTTTGTTGATACCAAAGGTCAGGTTGGGTGTCTTCCATGTTGAAAATGGTGGGAGAATCTAGTTTGACATAGGAAGGTTGGGTAAGTCTATGGATAATGATAGATAACTTAGAGTCTAAAGGTGTAGATGGGATCTAAGAGGTAATGTAAACCATGGTGTCAACAAACTTTTTAGTAGATCATGGGGTTGACTAGATATGGTAGTGTTTAAATGATGCTAAGATTTTGTCAACTAGTTGTTTGTACTACTACAAAACATCATTCTTACACTAGTAAGATTTATTGATTTGATTGACCACAAGTTGGGAGTCACCAAAGATGTTAATTATTTTGAATCCTAGGGCTAAGGTAGTCTAAAGGCCTATCACTAGGGCTTCATACTTAGCCATATTATTGGTACATTAAAAATCAAGCTTGAAGGATAAAGGTATAGGTTCACCATAAAAGGGGATAAGGATAATACATACTCCCCCACCACGTTAGCACTTTGATTTTTCAAAGAACATGGTGACTTAAGAGGTGAAATCTGCTTGAGAGAGGGTCATGATGGACTCATCGGTGAACTCAAGAAGAGGAGTTTGGTTGTCTCTTAAAGGTGCTTTGACCAATTGGTCAAAAATGACTTGCCCTTTAATTAAATTTTGCTAAAGGAACTCAAGGTCAAAATCTAATAAGAGCATGATCCACTTGGCCATATGTTGGTTTTGTATGGATTGAAGTGAATGTACTTGAGTGGGTCAATATTAGTTATGACATAAGTTTTATGGTTAAGGTAATGGAAAAGTTTGGTAGCCATGAAGATTAAGGATAAGCAAAGTTTCCTAGTATGGGTATACTGAGTCTTGTACTCTACAAGTATGATGCTAATGTAGTATATGGCTTACTCTCTATGTTGTTTGTCTCAATGAGCCAGCATTGCCCCTAGGTAATGGTTGATGGTGGAGAGATATAGGTAGAAAGGTTGGTCATCCTTGGGAGGGGTGAGGATAGGTGGAGATAAAAAGTGCCTTTTCAAAGAATAAAAATCCTTTTGATAGTCTCTATTCAACTTGAAAGAGACATCCTTATTCAAAAGGTGGTATAAGGGTTGGCATCGATCCAAAAGCTAGGAGATAAAATAGTGAATGGATTATAGCTTTCCCTGTAAGCTACAAAGTTGTTTAAGGTTGACAAGAGGAAGCATGTCAAGGATGGCTTTGATCTTGGTGGGATCAACTTATATTCCATGAAGGGAGACAATAAATCCAAGAAGCTTTCTCGACTAGACCCCAAAAATACACTTCTTAGGGTTAAGGTAGACATGGTAATGGACAAGTCACTCAAAGATGATCTTAAGAATATCTAAGTGATATTTTTATATTTTGTATTTTTAGAGAAGGTCATCCACATAGTCCTATAAAATATTATGGATAAGGTCATGGAAGATATAGGTCATGATACATTAGTAAGTTACACCAGCATTCTTTAATCCAAAAGGCATGACTTTATAGCAGAAGGTTCCCTAAGGGGTGGTAAAGGTGGTTTTATGTTGATCTTCAAGAGTAATTACTATTTTATTGTAACTCAAAAACCCATCCATGAGAGATAACATTTCATGACTAGATGTAAGATCAATAAGCTAATTGATGCTCAGTAAGCGAAAGTCATCTTTAGGGTAAGCAAGGTTGAGGTAAAAAAAGTCCACACAAATGTTTAGTCTTCTTGTGGCATTGGTGACATGTACGACATTTAAGACCCATTAGGGTTAGTTAATGGGTTGAATAAAGTTGATAGATAAAAGATATTGAAGCTCTTTTTTGATGAGAAGGGCTATGCTGGGATGCATGCATTGAATCTTTTATTTGATAGGTTTGGAATAATGGTAAGTGACTATGTTATGGGTAGTAATGGTAGGCTCAATCCTAGTCATATTGTTATAAGACCAAGCAAAGGCTATTATATGATCTTAAAGGAAAGAGGGGAAGTCTCAAAGTTCCTTGGCATTCAATGATTGGTTGATTTTGATAATGTAGGGGTTATCTATAGTGCCCAAGTTGATATTCATGGTTGATTCATTCAACATGGTCAAGGTTTTAGGAGGAAGGAATTTTTGGATTAAAGAATCTAGGACACCAAGGTAGGTGAGAATAGAATCATCATCCTAACACTTAATAGTGTTAATGGAGGAGAGTCTTCTCCTATCATCTCAAGATGGGTCAAAGGGATGGTTATGATCACCCCCTCCTTTTGACAAGTTAGGGGTCTAAGGTTGATCATGTTGATGAAAAAAATTAGGTGGGATTATGTCATCATCCTCACATGTAAGCAAAGGTGAGGTTGGTGAGGAAGGGATATCTTCCTCAATAATGGTAATGGTAGGTTGTTTAGGTTATTTCTTATTAGGTAAGATGAAACCAAGTCCATGTTTCTCATGTGGCTTCTTGGTTTCAATGGTGACCAATTCATGTGGGCCATGTTCATATCACCCAAGATCGAAGCCTTTCCAAGCACACTGATGAAGGTATGTCTTGGCAAAGCTTGGTTATCTAAGTAAGAGAACCTAGTAGTGAATATTCGATGTAGAAGAGAGGTGGTAGAATCACCAAGGGATTTATTGAGTCCCCCATAGATAAAATGGGTCTAATAGTGGGGAGGTCTGAATGAAATGATACTCTCTACATTGGGGTCATATCCTAGTTGGTTGGTAAGTTGCCCATACTCATGAGGAGTAGGGAAAGCATCAAGTGTTAAAAGGTGGTACTCCCACAGTGAAAGGCAATGGAATATTGATTCTAAAGGGTCTATGGTGTATATTTGGTCTAAAGGTATAGAGAAACTAGTTGATGCCTCATTGGTGGAAGGAGGTATGATATCTATTTTGGTGGTTGAAGGTTTGGTTTTAGCTATTTAGGGTGTGCTAGATGGGAGTATGAGGACATCATTGGGGTGATAGGTCATGTTTCATGTTGAGAAAGGACTTGGGTTATCTTAAATGGTGATTACATGTCCTTCATGCTTGAACTTAATGCAATGGTGGAGGGTAGAGGGAATACAACCCATGGAGTGAATCCAAGGTCATCCCAAGAAGATGTTGTATTAGAATTCACCTTTTACAACATAAGAAAGTTTGGGGAGCATGCAAGGTCCTAAATAGATGTGAAGGATAATAGTTCCCAAGGTAGTGGCCATGGTATCATTCAAGGAATAGGGATGACTGAATATTTAGACATGACATTGTATGGCAAGTTGAGTTGGTTATAGGTGTGAGAGGAGATAATGTTAATGTTATCTCCCCCATCAATAACGACCTATTTGATGTGGGTTTGGTTGATATAGGTAGTGATAAAGAGAGGAGGATCTAGGTTCTTGAGATGGATGGATGGTATTTCTAAATCCTTGAAGGTAACAAGGTTGGAAATCTGAAGGGCACCAATAAAGGTGACTAGAGGTTGGGGGTCCTTAGGTTGGACCTCAATGGATTGAAAAGCCTCTATTAGTACTTGGTGGTGATGGGGAGAGGTATATATTAACTCATACAATCTCATCTTCATTGGGGTGTGATGAAGTTTCTTGAGGATAACTCCCCTAATAGCTTTTACGGGGTTAGATTAGGAGGCACCTAAGATAGACACCTTGGGCTTAGTAAAATATGGAAATATTTGGGTGTAGGTTGTTTGGGAGTTTGAGTAGGGGTATTTCCAAGGAATGGACACCTTATCCTTCCCCTTATCCTTCTACTATGCTCTTTTGACCATGTTGATAGTATGGATAGAAGGAGAGGTTGAGCTAGAGGATTTGTTGGATTCATCTTCACTCAGAGGTGGGAGTGGAGGAGTATGTGAGTGTTGGGTAGGTATGGTTGGTGGTTAGATTGGTATAGGGCTCATAGGAGTTTCATCTATTAATAGATCATCCTTGTCATAAATCTAGTGGATGATGGTCTATAGAGCTTTGTTATTCTCCATATCATGGTTGGGTGTCCTATGATAAGAACACACGTGGTGTTCATTATAATAGATGGATTTAGAAGCTATAGGGTCAAAGGTTCTTATGGGAGGTATGGATAAATAAGATTTTTTTAATAACCTATGGAAAATGGTCAAATAAGATTCAGCCAAAGATGGTAAATATTTAGTGGTCTTTGCTTGCTGGTTGAGGTAAGAAGTTACTTGGAAATAGGTTTGGTGGTATTTATTTTGGGTAGGGTGGTGCATTTGTTTGATGGCCTTGGTTTAGGAAAGGAGGTTGATGAGCTAGAGGTGGAAGATTGTAAGGTAGCTATCTTAGGTATTGTTGGCATGGTAAAAAAAGGTGCATGGAAAGCAACTGTGAAGGTGTAACCAAAAGAGGTGGTGGTGTTTTGGTAGACGTAATTAGCTTCCTACTCAAGGTAGAGGGATGAGGCCCCAGAATAAATGGCAAGGTTGAGCGAGGAAAAATTTAGGCCTTCTAGCCTATGTATGGTTTGGCCTCTTTAGTTTCTTGATTTGGTGTTTGATAGCTACATTTGAAGAGGTTAGGTTTACTTTCATTGATAGATGACTATGGCTCAATGTAGGGAAGATACCAAGGTTTTTGATTATTTTCATGTTAAAAGGTAACTTAGTTGCTTATTATCTAGGTGTCTTAGATGGTTGAGGGATCATTGGATTGGTAAGAGTTTGGATAGAAAAAATGGTGGGTTATTTTACCAAAGGTATGATTGAAGGCTCTTACTTAAAGATGTAAGTTATCCCTAATTATTACTATAAGGTGGCTCAATCCATGTCTAAGTTGGAGATAAATTCCAATTTTTGTACTATCCTTGAGAATGGTTTGTAGTTTGGTTTGGTTCCTTGAATAGTGACCTGAAAGATAAGCTCCTATGTAGAGACATAGGGATGGTAACCTCATCCTATTACTCAATAAAAGGATGTGATTTTAATATAGGTAGCTCCTCTGTGGGAGGGGTAAACATGGGGGTTCCCTCCTTGGGAATGATTTTTGAAGAGAAAGTGGTTTTCATGGTATTCAAAGGTGAAGCTAGGGTGGCCATAGTTGGGAGTTTTGGTATATTCGTTAAAAGGGTGGTTAAAGACTCCACTACCTCAATAACTGAAGGGGGAAGATGGTACTCTCTCCATTTGGGTTTCTAAAGGAAGGGAAGGTAAATCTACTACCTTAATAAGAGGAGAGGGTGAGGGATAAATAGGGTGATCAATAAGCTCTTTAGCAATGAGTGTGTCAAGAACCATGTTAACTATATGGGTATCATGAGAGCACTTGATGTTATTGCTCTCATTCTTAGTAGGAGCATGGTTTTGGGAGGGTTGACTAAATATATCAAGGGCTTGGTTTGATGGTGCATTAGGGTTGTCCAATGTAAGCTCTCCCTTATTAATGAGGGACTGGACAAGGCTCTTGAAAGTGTTTCACCTACTAACATTATGTCCTATAACCCGATGAAAGGCACACAGGTCATTCTCATTATACCAACTAGGTGTGGAATGAGAGGAGACAAATTATTAGGGTGGCTTGATAGGAGGAAGTTGAATGATATTGGATTTTAATAACTTCTCCAAGATGGATCCATATGATTCTCTGAGTGGAGTGAATTGCTTATGGTTGCTCTAAGTTTGGTTCCTCAAGTTTTACTTTGAGGAACTAGAGGAATTAGATTGGTTGATAGAAGGTGGAGGAGAAACTTTTTAAGACAACCACATTTGTAGTTTCCTTACTTTTCGTGTTGGTATTGGACTGGTTGCTTGACTTGGAGGAAGAGGTCTCATTACTTTTATAGGTTGAATTCTTTTTTTTGAGCTTTAGCTTTCCTTCATCAATGGCTTGATTTTCTAACTTATACACCATGGTAAAGGCTTCATCAAAGGTTTGGAAGCTTTGGACATGTAGTGTAGAGGAGATATGCTTTGCACATGCCTGAGCAAAGAGCTCTATGGTTTTAGGTTGAGGTAAGGAAAAGGAGAGTTGGTTAATAATGCTCCTCTAATAGGCCACAAAATTGACAATGGATTCATTCTCAAATTTCCAAATAGAGTAGAGGTTGGTGATAGAAAATTTCGTAGAGATATTGATATAAAAGTGGTCTAAGAAGGTTTGAGCTAGTTGGGTGAAAAATAAAATGGAGTTCTTAGGTATGGCACTATACCAATCTAATGTCAGACCAACTAGAGACATGGGGAAGGTACATAGAAGAAGGTCATCATCATAGGTGTTGAAATAAAAAGCATGTCTAAATTCCCTAAGGTGTTTGTGGGGATCCTCCTTTAAAACTTAGAGAATTTGGGAAATTCCCATTGAGGAGGATGTGGCTTGATAGGTATGGATGAATAGATGGGCTCATTATGGATTTGGTCATATGATAATATGTTGTGAGAACCCAAAATGGATAAATCCAAGGTGGTCATATTTTCCATAACATCTTCATTAAGTTCACTTGGATTCGTATACTTAGTAGGTTATAAGATGCATATATTTATAGTGGTTGGGAGACATGATGATAGTGGGTATAAGGTTGGGAGGTTGCCACATATGGGTAAGTGGATGTCAATGGTTTTATAGAGGATACATAGGGGTAGGTAGACATAGGTGGTTGGGTAGTGGGTGCATGCCCTTGTATACTATGGTTGTATCCAAAGGTTGGTCTAAGTCTTGCTTGTTAGAGGTAGCTAAAGGAAGGTTTGTAATGCTAGAGGTGGGCACTCCTATTGTGGAGGAGTTTTTGGTAGAAGTAGAGCATATAAGGGCAATGGTAGTTTGAGTTGGTTGGTTATCAATGGTAGTCTCAAAGAGGTTATTAGTTGATATGGAAGCTTGGGATGTCAACTATGGGTAGTAACTGTTGAAATGGAGGTACTCCTAATGAGATGGAGAGGCATGCCATAAGGTGGATATACAGATGGAGTTAAATCCAAGATATGGTAAGACATGGTTGTAAGGTAATATTATAAGGCCACAAGATTGTTATCTAGAAAGTGGTAAAATTTGCATCTCCTTGAGAGACCTCCTGAGGGAAAGTAGTACTTCTTGAGGGGTGAGGAGAGTCTACTAGTTTGGAAACATAGTCCATAGATGAAGAGGTGGAAGAGTTAGGTTGGTTTGCTAATGGGTTTTACTCTGTAAGGTCTCTTCATTATTGGTGAGTGAGAACCATATGAGAAAGGGGAGATAGAAATCATAAACAAACTCACTACTCTACCAAAGAAAAGATAAGAAAAAATCAAAGAAATCAAATCACACTCTAAAATATACATTAATCCATAGAGTTTTAATTAATCTCAATTTTGGATTATGATTTAAGATGTGTGACTAAAATTGGTTTGTAGATCAGGTATTACAAAGGAAGTTTGTGGTTGGTTTTAGGTTGTGTTTAGGTGCTCAAAATAAATCTATATTAGAATCAATATGTGGCTTGGTATTGGGGCCTACCCCCTCACTTCACACAAAATAGTGATAAGGGTGTTAGGGTTTAGCTAATATATATTGATATCTATAGATTGTATTTAACCAAAGAGTTGAGTTGGTCTTCCCCTTAGTAATGACATCCAAGTAGAATCACTGGGAAAGGGCAAGGTTACCACTAGGTGATGAAATCCTAGTCGGGCCTTGTCTCAAATTTGTATGATGTTTAATTGGTTTGGTTTAGTGTGTGTAATAAAGAGTTAAGCTATGATAGATTACTTTGCATTTTAAACTAAGCTTTGTGAACTAAAATTTCAAGTAGTCAATGATGCACTTGATTTTAAGCCTAAATGACACTCTCAATTTTGTTAATGAGCATAGAATATAGAGAGAATGTAAGCAAACAAGAACCCAAGTAAAGACACAAGGGTCTCACCAGGCATGCCAAAATGTTTTAGTGAATTTTTGCTTATTATTAAAAATAGGGAAAAGAAGAAACTAAGTATGAGTATGGTTGAAAAACCTTATTGATGTGTGCACATTGAAATAAAAGATTATGAAGAGCTCCTCTTTGGCTTGGGAGGATGACTTGTAGATAAGAAATCACTAAATCGAACTTGTTTGTTAGATAAATAGTTGATTAGATTTCCTAGCGATAGCTAGATCTCAAAAGTAAGAGCTTCCTTAAGGGTTGTCAATCCACATATTTTAAATCATTAAGCTTACAAATAGAATATAAGGTACTTGTATCAATAATCAAAAGGGTACTAAAGTTGAAAATAAGAGTGATTACCAAGAAATATGCTAGAAATTATTAAATTAGTGATAAACTAATTAATACTAGTACTAAAGGGTTGGGCTATTCTTCAAAAAATTAGAAAGGGGTCTGTGAATAAGAAAGAACACCAAAAATTGGGTTTGGTTAGGTGGTAGTAGGTGAAATTAGCTTGTTGGTTTTCACTTACATAGTGACCATAGATGGTTCAATTAATTGTCAATCCACATATTTTAAATCATTAAGCTTAAAAATAGAATATAAGGTACTTGAATCAATAATCAAAAGGGTACTAAAGTTGAAAATAAGAGTGATTACTAAGAAATATGCTAGAAATTATTAAATTAGTGATAAACTAATTAATACTAGTACTAAAGGGTTAGGGTATGCTTCAAAAAATTAGAAGGGGTCTATGAATAAGAAAGAACACCAAAAATTGGGTTTGGTTAGGTGGTAGTAGGTAAAATTAGCTTGTTGGTTTTCACTTACATAGTGACCATAGATGGTTCAATTAATTGTCAATCCACATATTTTAAATCATTAATCTTACAAATAGAATATAAGGTACTTGCATCAATAATCAAAAGGGTACTAAAGTTGAAAATAAGAGTGATTACCAAGAAATATGCTAGAAATTATTAAATTAGTGATAAACTAATTAATACTAGTACTAAAGGCTTGAGGTATGCTTCAAAAAATTAGAAAGGGGTCTATGAATAAGAAAAAACACCAAAAATTGGGTTTGGCTATGTGGTAGTAGGTGAAATTAGCTTGTTGGTTTTCACTTACATAGTGACCATAGATGGTTCAATTAATTGTCAATGGTTAAGGTGATTTTCAGTGATCAAGGTGACCAACGGTGGTTGGATAGACCATTGACAGTTGAGTCGACTATCTATGTTTACTATGTCTAGATATGGGTTGGTAAAAAGGTTGGTTGATGAGATCCAAAATATGGATTTTGGGAGATGGTTAAGGCTTGGGTTGATTATAAAATGTAAATAAAGTAAATGAATATTAATAAATAATTACTTGTCTTACTAGAAGTTGATCAGGTGGATGGTTGAGGTAGTTGACCTATTAGTAGAATCTAGATTAATTTTGATAGAGTAACAGTACCCAAAGACTTGATAGAGAGGCAATGCCAAGTTGAATCTTTGATATGATTATTGGATTGTTAAATTGATGATGGTGATTGACCTATAAGAAAGAAACTCTTGGATGAAAAAGGATCTTGATAACAATTATAGATAAATTTCACTTCTCAATTCCTCTCTTCTTATAGGCACAAGCAAGAGGTGGAAGTGAAGGTTCAACTAAGTTATTTAATTATAAATAATCTATGTAATGGCTTGCAACATGATTTATATAGCTTATATTTAGAAAAGTAATGTGGGTAGTTTGCATGCTTTTGGTTAAAGAGGCAGACCCTGACCATCGATGGTTAGGGTGACCGTTGATAGTCAACTTGATCATTGACGACTTAGGGTAAAGGAAAAAAAGGGGTAAAAGGTTAGATTAATTTATTTTATCCAAATTTACTATGGGTAAGCTTGATTAGGGGTTAGAGGATTAGATTGGTCCTGAGAGGGTTCCAAGGTGGTCAAGGGCTACTCTGACATTCAGAATCATGGTGTGCAAATTTTTGTTGTCTATAGTGGCTTTGATCTTATCAAATGTTGCTCTTCCTTCAGGTGTCCATTTGAAGGCTTGGTCTTTCTTTAGCATTAGGTTCATTGGCCTAACCAATCCTATAAAGTTTGATATGAACCTATTGATAAAATTAATCTTTCTGAGGAAAGATTGGAACCCCTACTTGTTTATCAAGAAGGCTAAGTCATTTACGGCCCTTACCCTTTCTATATCAATAGAGATCCCTTTCTTGGATACACATAACCAAGCACTTTTCCTTAAAAAACTCCAAAGACACACTTTTTTGGGTTTAGAGATACCCCAAATTCTTAACATATTTGGAAGACCTTCTCGAGATGGTTGAACTAATCCTCCTTCTTAGAAAACATAGTGAGGTCATCTAAGTAGATGAAGATGATTTTGTTAATTATACCATTGAAGGCTAAGGCTACATACATTACTCATTATAATGTTACACTAGCATTATAAAGGTTGAAAGGCATCTTCACATACACGAATGTCCCCCACTTCATAGTGAAGGTGGTATTGTGTTGGTCTTCTTCATTCACCCACACCTAGTTGTACCTAGAGAATTTGCCCAGAAGGGAAAATATCTCTACACTTGATACCATTTAGAGGATCTAATCCATAGAGGGAATGGGTAACGGTCCTTTAGGAATGCCTTATTTAGGTTCTAAAAATCCATGCATAGCTAGATTTATCTACTCTTTTTCTACATGGGAACTAGATTGGATACCCAAGTCAAATGCTTTATTGGGTATATAATATTTGAGTCAATTAGTTTCCTAAGATATTAGACCATGAGGGACTCAATATTTGGGTTTACTAGCCTTTGTTTTTATTGGACTGGCTTGGACCCTTCCACCAAATCTATGGTGTACTAGATAATCTTGTGGCCGTATCCTTTCAAGTCATCATAAGTCTATAAGATGAACCCTTCATACTTGTCACAAAAAGAGACTAACCACTCCTTGTCCTTCTAGGGAACTTATTTTCCAATTTTTATTTTCCTCTCACCTTTAACATCAAGTTCATAATAATCACCCTTATTTATAGCAAACTTTCATTTGTCATTCCTTGCATTGTTAGAGTCGAAAAGATTTTCTAGGGTGATGAGGCCCTTTAGCAACTTATTGGTCTTCAAATATATAATTTTATCTCCATTAGCCTCTTCAATTTTTGGTTGTAGTTATTCTAAAAACTTGCATGATTTTTAGAGGAACATCACAATCCAAGCATCACTTTTGAACACCTACCAATTTTGGTCATTGTCTAGGATAGTTAGCCTGATGACTACCTACACTACTTGTTTATTGATGAATAAGTCCATTATTGGGTCAAATTGGGAGCCTATTTTTTTCATCTTATCAGCCTCCACATTTGTGATTCTTGGGATGATCTAAATTTTGAAGGCTTTAAATATTTGATTATATCCCATATGTGGTGGTGGTACGATCTCAAATGCACATTCTTTGTGGCCACTACCCCACTTACCTATCATACCACTAATTCAGAATCATCAAATTATTGGCCCATATTCTAATGGAAACAATGAAGAAATTACATTATGTCAAAATAAAATTCACACCAAAAATAATGTTGTATTGTATTTAGATAATTATTACAATGAAAATTGAAAGCTTAAAAAGCTTCACGAGTGGTTACGGGAACAAACTTTCATGAGTAACCAGCTTATTTAACAAAGCAAACTCTAAAACATAAAAAAAAACCTCAAAAACATTAAAATTAAACACTTTCAATCATTAAAAATAATCCAACAAACTCCCCTTTGATCTAAAGGGGTATAGAAGATTGGAGCAAGGAACTTTGAGTCACCAAGTACACTCTATCACAACTACAACTGGTACATTATGCATCCTAGACTAATCCACACCCTGATCATCTCCACACTATAGTAGAACATGATCAAGCACTATCTAATTTCATCAATCCTCACACAAAATCTACCCAACAAGTGACTAGCCCCTGTATTATGTATGACACATCTCAAATTGATGTCCAACAATTGCCAACATCTCCCATAGGCCTTTGCTCATCATTAACAATGCTAATAATACAATTCTAACTCATACCACACATCAATAACAACTAATCAAAAAACCAATATGCAATATATTCTCCCCCTATCAGGTGAGAGCTGAGAAGCCATGTAACAAATAAGCCAAGTACAAATCACTAAAATGTTCCACATCAAAGATCATAGAAACACTACATCTATGAAATCAAATTACACAAGTCAAAAATGATACTACATCAAATCCCAATCTTGAGCCTAGCAACTTGTGCAAGATGGGTGTGTCACTAGCTCAAAAGAGATAGTCATCAGCTACAAAGCAAGAAACTTTGTAGTCATCCCATCCATCAAAAGAAACAAAATAATAGCTAGAAGAAGACCCATAAAAATAACCAAAATGACTAGAGTGACCAACAAAGTGTGCTTCTACCTTTTCTTAGTATCAAGAAGAGCTCTATTTAGAGGGGCATTCTATAGAGATATGTCCTATGCCACCACAATTTTAGCATATGGTCTCACATCCATTGAAAATAGAGGAAGAATAACCACCTAAAGAAGAATGCTTGTGCTTATGCTTATGCTTGTGTCCATCTGAATGGTGATGCTCATGGTTTGAATAACTAGTATGATGTCTATTTTTTGAAGAGCTTGAATAATCTCTACATCTAGATTGATGCTTATGCCTAGAAGTGTGCATGTGAGAGTGTTTCAATTTCTCTTTTTGAAAGTGATTCAAAGAGTGTTTCCTATTGGTCTCATATAATGGATTTCCTATTTTGGTATAGTATGCATCCTTAGTAGGTTTTTCTTTCTTATTTGTAAATTATCACTCATGTTGAGTGAACAACTCACAAATCAAATAAAAAGTAGATTTGTTAAGCTTATCACTAAGTTGTAACATATCTAGAAATTTCTTATAGCTAGAATTAAGACCATTCAAAAAATGGAAATGACCATTTCATCATCAATTTTCCCATAGTAGTGCCAAATTCTTGTTTCAAATTCTTAATGTGTGACACGTATTATAAAACATCTTCATCATCAGTGAGTTCACTGTTGAGCAACTGCATAAGAAGATCAATTTTCTTATAATCAAATTTTTTATCATACAAGTCTTTTAGAGCTTTCCATGCTTTCCATACTATATATTTGATAGCTTCTATATTAATTATGACTTGTGCACTCTAAGTGGATTTTAATAATGCAAGAGCTCGACTATCACATTTGTGAAATTTTGCAAGTTTTGTGGCTTCAATGGGTAATGTTGGTTGTTTTTCAAAAATGTCCCACAAGTCATTTAAGATTAAGTATTTTCCATGTTAATTGACCATTCCTTATAATTTTTAGGAGTTAGGTGTTTAGTGTCATAAATAAGGATCATAATTTTAGCCATGATGCAAAAAAGTAAGGAATGTTATCGAGGTTTTGCCTTTACCTTCTAAATAGCTTCTATTTTACAAATGATCCTAGGACTTGTAGTGAACTTGGATTTTGAAGGTGTTGGTTTCAATAGAAAATGCACCTTGATACATCATTTGTTTAAAAAAAAACATATAAGAAAAATCTAAAAAATAAATTTGATAATTCCAATGAACTTAGAATGTTGAAAACCATGAAGATCACTTGTTCACATGACCACCTTCACAGACAATTAAAGGAACAACTAGTGTTGTAAGAATTAGGACTTACACCTTTATGTCTCTTTATGAAAAAATAATCTCAAAGAGAATATTCCTCCAAAAAGCATATAACAATGTTGTACTTTTCTCCAAAAATAATTTTGGAACCCTTGGCCTCCTTGTTACAAAGCTTTACCCAAAATAAGCTCTTCCAAGTGCTCTATGAGAATTTACAAGTCTATAAAGAGAAAAATTGCCATATAAACTTGATTTTTTATTTATTAAAAAATAATAATAAAATTACTTGGGTGAGTAAATTTAATTTTTCCTATGAAATTATTTTTTAAGTGGAAAACTCAAATCTTTCAAGCTTTAGGTGGGACCCATCCAAAACCTAATATTTTTGAAAGACTTTATTAGGAACTTTACAAAATGATTTTTTTTTTTTAATTTTCCTCAAGATTCCAATTCCAAGCTTAGAGGACACCATGGCTGATCTAGTAAAATCTAAAACTCTCTTTCCTCTTTACTATGTTGTATATTTCCATACAGGGTCATATTATTGAAGATTTAGCTGAGATTAAGACTATTTTAAGGAATTTTAATGAAGTATATCTAATTTTTGAAGGTTTTACATGTTGGGAAGGCCATACAAATGCTGATATGGGTTGTATAAATTAGAAATTTAGTCTGAAAATCTTTTGGGAGATCTTTGGGATTGATTTTTGGTCTCGAGGAACTCAAATTAAAATCAATAAACAAGCAAATCAATTTCAGAGGACGCTAGGTTCAATAAGGCCATATAAATGAAATTTAGAAAATTTTAGGGTTTAAAAATCATGTCTGGATTAATTGAAAGCTTAAAAATTCAATTTTGAATGCTCAAAATGGAGTTTGGATGCACTACTAGGGAGCAGGAAAAGCTTGTCCAACTATTGGCCATACAAAACTACTTACAACCTATTTTTCCAAATTAACTATAAAACTATTGAAAAATTAAATATTTCAATAATTTTTCAAAGTTTCAACTTTAGACCAACCAAAAAATTTGTGAAGGCCATACCATTCTTGGAATTCCACATGAATAGATATTTCACCTCTTTTGCTTTTCATCCTGAATTTGCCATGCTTTAACCACCATGATCTAATACCACTATTGGCCCAAATTCTAATGGAAACAATGAATAAATTTCATTATGTCAAAAAAAATTCACACCAAAAATAATGTTGTATTATATTCGGATAATTTGTAAAATGAAAGGTGAAAGCTTTAAAAGCTTCATAGGTGGTTACGAGAACAAAATTTCTCTAGTTACCAATTTATTTAACAAAACAAACTCTAAAACATAATCAAACTCAAAAACATTAAAATTAAACACTTTGGATCATTAAAACTAATCCAACACAAATACCTTCATCTACTTGATGCCCATTCACTAGATGAGGTTATGGCCATGGACTAGAGCCTTGTATTTAGCCTCATTATTTGTATAGGCAAACTAAAATTGAAAGGCTCAGAGGGTCTATTTTTTAGAAGGATATGTTAGTCATATGCCAACTCTAGAGCTACTCTTTCACTTTGCACCATTGAAATGCAAATTCTAGAGTTTATATTCATCCCTAAGCCTCCCATTATGATCTCTGTAATCCTTTAAGACATTTGGAATGGTCTAGTCCCCACCATGGATCATGTAGGTTCAAGGCCCATGGCTTCAAAGTTTTCAAATGGATTATTCTCAATGAACTCATTAATGAGGGCCTTTTCTTTAGGGCTACTATTGTTTGCCAACTTTTCTCCTTTGATCATTTCTACATAGTATGTCTCTATTCTTGAGAAGGAAGTGTGTGTTGATTTGAATTTTGTCATCACTTCATCATCTATGTGCTCTGGGTGAATTAGTTCAGGTAGCACTTTTAACTTTGAACCATACTTGGTTCTTAATATCAAATAAGACTAGTCTAATGACAAGTATCTGCTAATTTGGTGGAGAAATCCCATGAAAAACATAGCCCAAAAATAGGTGGAATGTCTATAACTATAATGTCTTATGATACAATTATGATAGGATAGGAGTAAAATATGAGGGGGAGAGCCCAGATGATCCCTAGGGTTTGAACATTTTTACTATCTAGCTACATCACCCCTTTATTCAAGGGTTCATACTTCAATTATAGTGCATCAACTATCTATTTGGGAATTACTATTATGCTTGTGCCCAAATTAATCATGGAATTATGCAATAATTTCTTCCTTATAATTAATGTTAAATAGAACATGGTAGGTTTTGCTTTGCTAACCCCTTCCTTGGTATTGATAAATGTGGAGGGTATTTAGGGTCATGCATCTATTCTATCTTCTTTCCAATTTGTCTTCATAGGCTCTATAGTCAAATTCTCTTATGTGGGCCTTTCTTGTTCCACTGGGCTTCTTTTAGAAAAGATTTTTGTGTATGGATTGATAGGATGTCCCAAAGAGAAATATTGGTCAAGACCTTCTTTAGTTGATCTACCACATTATATGACCTTGGAGGTGGGACTTCAGGGTCTTTTTCCTTATTTTTTATTGCCTTGCTCTATCTTGGGTAGGTCAAAGGTGGAGGTTGAGGTGTTGAGCCTTTCTCAAAAGTCACTTTTGTTTTGGTGCTAGCTTTAGGGATTTCAGCCAACCCCTTCTTAGAGTAAGTGTAATAGTCTAATTGAACTTGAAAGGATCTATATATAGGGACCTCAATCATGTAAACTACATCTTCACCCTCTACCTAGGATAAAAGAGCATGTTTTTGGGCTATTTCTTCCTCTTGTTCTAGGGACATCCCTTGTATTTGCACAATTAAGACTATATCCTCAATCCTTAGCAATTGGTATGCATAGGCTAAGTCAGGTGCATTCCCTTGTCATCATTGCTTGATAACCTTTTATTATAAGTTGCCTCTTGGATAATTTTTGGTCCCATGGGCATCATTGCAAGGAAATTGCCATGATTTAGAATCATCTACCAAGTTATTCTAACCAACCACTAGTTCACTATTCATATTTGGTGACATTATGTGCAAAGGATCTTGAACCACAACCATTTGACTCACAAGTTACATCTGATGACTTGATGCCTGATAATTTATATCTTGGTGATTTGGTGCTTAGTAGTTTGACCTTTTTCTCTATTCGTATTGATTTTTTTGGTAAGGCAATCTCTTTTCTTGGTAGTTATTGAAAGAAGGCTTCGAAGGCATATTTTATTGCCTTTTGAGATTAACTATCTCATTAGATAAATTTTATAGAATAATTTTCATATCATTCATCTCTATTGCTAGCAAAGATGTAGTAGATGTGCTCACCTTAGTCGGTGGAAACACATATATAGAAGGATGTGGGGATCCTAATATGCTTGGTACCTCTTCTTTTAGAGGCATGGACATCTTGAGGAACATCAGCATTCATAGCCAAAGAGGAAGCCTCCCCACATTGATTAGGTTATTCTTGACCCTTATCATGATTTCATATGAATTTGGTAGCATCTATCCTCCAAGTGATTAGATCATTACCACAATGTCCAAATTGAGGGCCTAAGGGTAAAAAACAATAGCCATGTGTGTGGGTGGTCAAGCTGTGAATGAGATCTTTTGCCAAGGTTTTTTAAACTTAGTGTTAAAATCAACCATGGCTTCTTATGGGGCCCTTTTGAAGTTTATTATCTATTGTAATAGGGATGATCAATCTACCTTCTCATTGAAACATTTAAATAATTTATCACCCTGATCATTCCAAGTTCTGATTGAATTGGCTTGAAAAGATCGATACCAATCAAGGGCCCACCCTTTTAAAGAGGTTGTTATTAGCCTTAAGGCTAAATCTAGTGTGTTGACTTAATGAACAATGCACACATTTTTCACGTCTTGGAGATGTTCAACTATTATTTTAAAATCTTGTCCCAAAAACTTGGGGAGCACCTTCAAAGAGTTTGCAAGGATGAGTTCCCATACATCCAAGGGCATTGGAGGGATGAGCAGGCTGCCACTATCCCACAATACAAAGTTCCTTGGTGGGCTTAGATGTAACATTTTTTATTATTGTTGTTGTGCAGCATTAGACCCCAAGCCTCTTTGGTGATTGAGATCCCCCAAAGGTGGTGTTAATAGACTCAGATTATTCACCATTTGTGATCTTATTATGGGCCTATGGCTCATAAACATGTGTCACTAGTCAACTAGACTAGTAAATTAGTCCCACCAAGTGTTCCAAAAAAGAAAGAACTATTGACACCTAAAACTTTCACCTCAAGTTTAATAGCCTCCTATGGGAAACTTTATATGTGTGAGACTAAATTGGGTCTATAAAGAAACCTCTTGTATTTTCAAATCCAACCCTTCATTTAATTTGGGGTGAAAAGGGATAGAGAGAAATTAAAGCAAATAACACTAACTAAGGTGACACACCAAGAGATTCAAAACATAAACCTGTATTTGTATAACATAGCATAAATCCTCAAGCATTTTAGACCATAAAGGAGCATAAATCATGAATTAAGGTCTAAAAGCAAGCATAACTTCACACTATAGAAACATAAGAAAATAAATAGTGAACATAGATGATTTCTACTCAAAATAACATAGAATACCACATCCTCTTCATTATAGATGGAGAACTAAATATAGAAGGCCAAAAAGGCACATACAAAGCATTTAACCACACCTATGAGTTACACATGTTAAAGTTACAAAATAAAAAAATCCTAACTATTACTATTTCTAATATATTACCATATGACTGGGTACAAAAGCTAAAATATAGCAAATCTCTCCTCCATGGAATGAGCCTAGAATATATAGGTTAGACCACCCCTCATGTGGGTGACACCTAGAGATTCCAACACTCACACTCATAATGATTCCATTATAATTAAAAGAGAGGCTTAAGTTTATGAGTGTAGTTATCATTCAGATCTTAGATATGATATGGCTACACTATTATATTATGACCACTATGCTTAGGAAAAGCAAAATGGTCCCACCTAAAAGGGCCCATCTCTTTTTTGTTACAAAATCATAGTGGGTCCCTTGTTAGTTCCTATGACTAATGATGCAACTCTAAAGTTAGATAGATAGAAACCACTTCTAGATAAGTACAGGGATGCCAAGTGTCTAACTCACACTCCACTAGAGAGATTTGGGCATCCCTTTGTGAAAATGAGCACGAGGGTACCACGTATTGAGGTGGTGCTCCATCAGAGTGAAAAGAGAGATTCATTGAGTTAGGTGAGCATTAGGATACCACATGGAATAAGTGGATAGGGGATGGTACTTAAGCAAAATTTTGAGAAGGGGCCTTGAGAAAAGAAGAGGATGAAAAGGGGAATTACCAGAGGGTGCCAAGAAATCAAAAACTATCTAGTGAGCCCAATGTCAAAAACAAACTTTTCAAAAATAATGAATGTGGATTTCAATCTAGAAGCCCTTAACCCTAAATCCTAAACCCCAAACCATAAACCTAAAATTACAAATCCTAAACACTAAGCCATAAATTGTTAACCTTAAACCCTCGATCTTTAACACTAAACCCTAAACATAAAATTTAAAAACCATAAACCCTAAATAGTGAACCCCAAACCCTAAACCCTAAACCCAAAACCCCCTAAACTCTTAATCCTAAACCCTAATATTTAAACCCTAAGCATTAAACCCTAAACATTGAAAAATTAAACCATAAACCCTTAGCCCCTAACCCTAAATTACAAAACACAAGCCTTAAACTCTAAATCCTAAATCCTAAACTTTGAACCTAAACCTTAAAACCTAACACTTAACCCCTAAACCCTTAACACCAAGCCTAAAACTATAAACCATAAATAATAAACCCTAAACATTAATTCCTAAACTCTATATTATAAACCCAAACCCTAAACCTTAAACACTAAACCTAAATCCCTAAACTCTTAACCATAAACCTAAAACCACAAACCCCAAACCCTAAACTCTAAACCATAAAACCTAAACCCTAAATCCTAAACCCTAATTCCTAAACCCTAAATCATAAACCCTAAATACAAAACCCTAAGTTATAAACCCCAAACCCTCAACAATAACTGCCAAGACTAAAACCCCAAACCTTAGACTCTAAACCTTAAACCTTAAGTGTGAAATTAGAATCCCAAAACCTTAATATGAAACCCCAAACCCTAAAATCTAACCCTAAAATATGACCCAAAATTTTTAAAACTAAAACTTATCCCATAATCCCCAACCCCAAACCCCATATATTAAACCTTAAAACATAAAATCTAAATTATAATCCCTAAGACATAACACTAAAACTTAAAACCTAAACCCTAATCCCTAAAACCTAAACCCTAAATTGTGAACTTTGAACCATCAACCTTAAATCCTAAATATTAAACACTTAACCCTAACACCTAAACCCAAAACCCCAAACCTCAAACCTTGAGCCATAAAACCTACACCTTGAACCCTAAATCCAAATAAATTCTAAAACCAAAACCCTAAATGTTAAACCCAAAACCCTAAACTTTGAACCTTAAATTTTAAACCCTAAACCCTAATCCTTGAACCCTAACTATTAAACCCCTAACCCATAAACCATAAAACATAAAACCTAAACCATTAAACCCCAATTCCTAAAACCTAAATGTTAAACCCTAGAATCTAACATATAAGGACCAAACCCTAAATACAAACCTAAAACACACAACTAAGAATCCTAATCCTAAAACCCAAACCCTAAATTCAAAATCCTAAACCTTAATACCTAAATTATAAACCCAAAACCCTTAGCCTTAAAACCAAATTCTAAACCCAAAATCTTGACCCCTTTCACATAAAACCAAAACTATAAACCTGAATCCATAAACCCTAAACACCAAACCTTAAACATTAAACCCTAAGCATAAAATCCAAACCTTAAACCCTAAGTCCTAAACCATGAAACCTAAACCCTAAATATTAAAACTTGACCCTAAATTTTAAGTGCTAAATTCTAAGAACCAACCCATTACCCTAAACCATAAATACTAAACCCCAAACCCCTAAATAATAAACCTTAAACACTAAAACCTAAACTACAAACCATAAACTTTGAAATCTTAACCCTAAATGCTAAAACCTAAATGTTGAACCCTAAACCTTAAATTACAAACCCTAAAGCCTTAAATTAAAAACATCAACCCTCAACCCAAACCCTAAATATAATACTTTAAACCCTAAATTCTAAACTCTAAACCTTAACACAAACCTTAAACCCTAAACCCTAACACAAACTTTAAACCTCAAACTCTAAATTGAAACATTGAAATTTAAACTCTAAACCCTAACCTTAATAAAAAACCTAAACACTAAACGATAATATTTAATCCCTAAACCTCAAACCATAAACCCTAAACTCTAAACCTTAAACCCAAAATATTGATCCCTAAACATTAAACCTTAAAAACTTAAACCTTAACCCATGAACTCTATACCTTATATCCAAAAACTGAAAACCTTAAACCCTTAAATTTAAAACCTAAACCTTAAACACTAAAACCTAAACATTGAACCCAAAACCACAAACTCAAAACCCTTACACATAATAAAAGGAATCAAAACACCATTCATGAGTCATCATAAATAGATATCATTCAGTCCAAAATAGATGTTAGATACATGGGTCAATCCATGAATGTTTAAATTGCAATCTCATGCATGCATGACCTAACTAACTTATTTTAGACTCACATATAATAGAGTCATCTTATAGATTTTCAAACTCATATAAAACACTAAAAATACTATTTAGGGGAGATGAAAGTGTTTTCAAACCCTATAAATTATCAGTCTCATATAAAAATCACTCATATTACTATCTCCCTTTCCCAAACCATATGGAAAGAGGGGGTCAAGCATATAAATCATCATTTCTCATCATCACTCATCATCCTAATCACTCCCTCATCATTCATTATCATATCTCATCCCTCTCATTGACCTTCATTATCCCTCACCATGCCTCATCATCCCTATTCACTCCCTCATCGGCCTTCATTATCCCTTATCATCCCCATTCATTCCCTCATCATCCCTCATCATCCCTAATCACTCCCTTGATATCCCTCATTATCCCTAATCACACCATCATAAACCCTAATAATCCCTAATGATCTTAAATCACTCCCTCATTATCCCTCATTGCCCTACATCATCCTTAATCACTCCCTTATTGACCTTCATCAACCATAATCACTCACTCATCCACCCTCATCATATCTTATCACCCCTAGTCACTCCTTCATTAGCCTTATTATCCCTCATCATCCCTAATCACTCCCTCATTGACCCTCATCATCCTTCATCATCCCTAATCACTCCCTAATCCTCATCATCCATTTTTATCCTTAGTCACTCTCTCATCATCCCTCATCATCCATAATCATCCTCAATCACTCCCTCATCAGCCTTCATTATGCCTAATCACACCCTCATTAACCTTCATCATCCTTAATAATCAATAATCACTCCCTCATCATCCTTAATTTTCCCTCATCATCCCTAATCACTCCATCATCAACCTTCATTATCTCTCATCATCCTTAGTTACACCCTCATTGGCCCTTGTCCCTCATCATCATTAATTAGTCTTTACCTTATCTATTTCTACTTTGGTAATAATAATCCTATAATAAATATAGTAATGTTTTTTATAACTCATTTTTTTAGTCTTAGTCTTCAAAAGAATGGTTTCCATGCATGGAATAACTATATGTGAGACTCATAATTCTAGTAAACATGTTATTTTGATAAATGAAACTAAACTTACAAACTCGAAAGATGTCTATAATATTATAGATGGAAAAGTTTATAGTTACCAAGGGTAGAGGGTTTGTGTTTTTTCATATATTTTCTTCCACCATTGCATCTTCATCATTATCTTTGACTTCAAAAACCCAATCAATGATAAACTTACTTTCCATTAGTGGATTAAAACCCTTCAACCTAGTAGCAGGGCATTTATTCCCTAAGGCACAATTTTTCTTCTTAGAATCAAAAGTAGTAATGTGTTTCTCATATACTTCCTCCAGATATGCAAAACTTGAAATAAGACCTAAATATATAATTAAAAACTAGAAAATATCCAAAATATAATGTGTAATGATGCACAAATTCTTCCCAACCCTATATAAATTTGAGTTGAGTATAACATACCCTATAATTTTACAATCCACTCTTGCCCACTTGGGCCTTGTAGAACCATATTTTCATTAGTTTGGTTTATGATATTTAGAAAAATTATAGGAGGAATAGGCCATAAATAAAATAATACCAAATGATTTTTGGCCAGTTTTAAAAATACACTTAAATCAAAATAATTAATAAGAATAATTTAGTATCAAATTTACCACTCATTTTTAGAAGTATTTGAGCATTGCTTTAAAGAAGTTAAGATACCCATTGGATCACCCTCTCTATATGTGTTTTCCATGAATTTTATAAAAAAAATTGAGTGCACACCATGCAAGGTTAAAAAAAACTATTGTATCTTCATTCTTCTTGTCAAACTTAAATGCAAAAGCCTATAAAAAGGAACATACAAAATAGAGTATAAGAATAAGAAAATCATGTTAATAAATACAATAAACTCTAAACATAATTTTTATTTTATAAGGTGAAATATAGGTTTTGGAAGGACTTGCAACCAAAAACAAAATATATAAAAAGAAGGATTGAATTAGGTGCCTTAACAAGTAACCCATGAGGAATAAAATGACCAACAATAAATTAAACCAAGCCTACCAAAAGAAATACACTAGCCAACAAATAGAGAGTCTTTTACAAGTCCTATATTTCCAAAAGATAGCCACACAACATTTTTAAAATAATATCCCTCCTAGGAGGACCAAGTGGGACGAAACCACTAACATGCATCTCAAAAAATCATTAGAATTACAATTCATAACTTAGCACCATCTTCTACTAGTCAACAGCTCTATGAAATTCAATTCACTTCTTTCTTTCCACAAAAATTTTGCACTACCCCCCTGAATGGAGGGTCATGCTAGAAAACTAAACCTTAGATATTTTTATATTTTTATTTATATGAAATT
>JARHVA010001251.1:402500-472500 GCA_037957365.1 Torreya grandis | reverse complement strand
TTTCCTTTGTAGAATCCCTGAAGGGTCATTTATTTTAGGCATTTTTTCCTTGCAAAATCTTTGAAGGGTAATTTTGCCTTTGCAAAATCCTTGAAAGGTCATTTCTTTCAGGCATTTTTCCCTTGCAAAATTTATGAAGGGCACTTTCAAAATATCTGAAGGACACTTTCAATAAGTCTAAAGGCCACTTTCAAAATATCTAATGGACCACTCCAAAAGGCCGAAGGGAAATTACATAGGGAAAGCATTTGCAAAATCCCTGAAGGGTCATTTCTTTTGGGCATTTTTCCCTTGAAAAATCTCTGAAGGGTACTTTCAAAAATCTTGAAGGTATTGTTGACAAAGTTGCTAAAGAGCAAAAGTGCTGAAAACAAAAAGGATGATGACTCATTTCCATAGGGAAAATTACCCACAATAAAAATATTGAAGTAATTAATTCTATTGGATATTTTATTTATGGAAAAAGGCCCAAATGTGCTCAATATTTTGGAGAGATTATTATAGGGATGTAGGAAATGAAAAGCTTGAAATAGGAACACTGAAGATAGAAGTTGCTAGGAACAAAAGTTCCAACACAAAAAGGATGAAATCTAGGAATTCTTGTGGAATAATTATCTTGGTGAAATTAATGCCAAGACAAAGAGCTTAGAGACCAAATTACCGAAGAAAAAAGATTCAAAGGATTTTTTCCAAATTACATAAGTGTGATGGTCTCATTAATATTTTTTGATGGGTGCACGGACATCAATTTTAAGCTGTAAAAAGTAGCCATTGGGGTTCAAATGATTTGAGATAGTCATACGAGTGTCAATCTTAGGCCTCGTGAAATAGCCATTTGAGTTCAAATAGAGACAGATCAAATAGTGTGCCTTAACATAGAGCAGGATGATTTGATGGTGCATGATCAAAGATGGATAGTCAAAGGAACCCAGGACCAATGTAAACATGATAAGTGTCAAGTTCATGGGGCATAATTAAAAGTTTGAGCATGTTTCAAAAATCTAATGATGTGAGTAGATAGTTGATAATTCAATGGGGGCCCAAGATCTATCCAATGGTTGCCATATGGTGTGATAGTGCTTAATGCAATAGAGACTATTTTCAAGAGACACAGAAATCCTATGGGGATGCTAAATGGCACAAACTTAAGGCTGAGTGTAGATAGTAGCCAATGATGTTCTACCCTTTAGATCATGATTTGATGGATCCCATTCCCCTACCCAAGCAAGATTCGATGATAGGTAAAGAGTCAAGGCAATCCAAAGTCTTCCATGAAGATGCGAGGAGAATAAGTATCAAGCCCTTGGTGAGTGACCAAGCAAATAAATGGTTCATAGTAGATCATGTATATAGAAGATTGATGACATGAATAAGAACAAAATTTTCAAAGGGGAAAAGGAAATATAACCTAAGTTTTGTATTTTTCATCTATTTTGCTTGTTCAATCTCCTCTATGGGAAAGATATTGCAGGATTACAAGATCAATGTGGGCTACTCTAAGGAAGATATTCAATAAAACATGAACCAATAATATTATCAAGACATCATCATAAGGCAATGGGATTTATTTAACATGAAGAGGAGAAAGGAAATAAACCATAAGATTCTAGATTTGCCATCAATTAACATAAAAACATCTTCAAGCAGTTGCACATGAGGGCAAA
This sequence comes from Torreya grandis, assembly GCA_037957365.1. Taxonomy (NCBI): domain Eukaryota; kingdom Viridiplantae; phylum Streptophyta; class Pinopsida; order Cupressales; family Taxaceae; genus Torreya; species Torreya grandis. The sequence goes on along the minus strand of JARHVA010001251.1, from coordinate 470,836 downwards.
GTCTTTCTAGCTCCTCAAATGAATATTCTCTTTTTAGCTTGTGTGGAAAGCATTTGCCACCATGAAATCAAAGGATATGCTCCATGTATTCATCATTTCTTGTAGAGGTAATTTCAATAAACATTTCCCTTGTAGTTACATGAAGATTTTAGGCATGGCAAAGGAATATTTTTTAGTTCAAAGTATCTTGATGGGACTTTGGCACTTGTCTAATTGAAAAAGGATTGAAAATGTATAAATAAAAGGCTTGTATTCTATTTGAGATGTTGGTTGTCCATTGTGTTGGTCATTGTGTTAGTCTGTGTCTTTCTTAGTATAGGCTCTTCCACATTTTGGGATCACTACTATGTGTATTTTGTCTCTTTCGATATGGTGGTTGCAGTTGTACATCCATTAACAACCTCTGAGAGCATTTCTATATGTCTCCCCTGTCTAACATGGAGCAAATCCACCATGCTTGTCCCCATGGCAACATTTTGAAACATTGATGTAAGGTTTATTTTCAAGTTAATAAAAATGCTTGTGGTTCATTGTTATTTCCTATTGGTGAAGAGAAGCAATATGTTTTACAAGTTTTGTTAGTTAGATATTTAGGTTTATGTTCATTACTGGTTGTCATTTTGAGCATGGGTCTAGGTTATAAATCCCTCTCTTTAGTTTAACTTGGAAGTATATTTTTGAATAACTTGTTAAGGAACCCTAGGTTTATGGATCTGACAGGGAAAAGCTTTTGAAATTTTAGTTTTAGTGTATGTTCTAATATTTTAGTGATCATTTGGCATTTGCTTCATCTTTTATGAGTTTTCCCTACATCTTTACTAAAGACAATGTCATGAATATTGTAAGATCCCTTGTTGATTAAAAGATCTCCAACACACCACCATGTCCTTCCTCTCTATTATTATCTAACTCATCCTACGTTATCTTACCCTATAAATAATACACCCTTTTCATATCTTAAGTGTTATTTGCCTATAGATGCATAAACATTATATATTTAATATGTGTCTACATTTTTTGCTTTGAAGCCCAGCATTGCAATCTTTTATTTAGCCCCTGTGTTGTTGAAGATTATTTCAAATTAAGATTACAATCACTTTTATATCTATCTTTAGTAGCTTGTATCTAGCCTAGAAAATTTGATCATTTTGTGTGATAACCTTTCTCAGGTGGAGTGAGTGAGTTTGGTTGTGTTCTAGTCAGATTTGTGTCTCTCTATGCCAAAAATCCCCATGGAGGTTAAATTTTAGAATATCTCCATGTGAGTAAGCTACTCCATAGGTCCTCTCACTTTGGTTTAGGCAGAGCCAAAAGTAGTAGGGAGCTGACCATACCCTTTATAGGTGCCTCTATGTCATTTTTTTACATTCAATCTAATCTAGATGCAAAACCCTTCCTTGGATACAATGACATTCTAGTGGGTTTTTCATCTTTGTTTGTCATTTTATTTAAAGTTTGCAAGGCCGAGTGTACAAGGTATACAACTAGGAACCAACACTATTCTAGAACCATTGTTGGGGAGAAAAGACACCTATGGAACTTGTGTTACTGGGGACCCTTACAAAGATCCACTATAATTTTTAAGGTTTTCTACATATCTTTGCTATTGTTATTATCTTTGGTGCATCAACATTGCCAATACTCTTCTAACACCATTACTAGGGATAAAAAAAGACACCTATGTCACTTATGTTTCTGGGGACTCTTGAAAAAAGCCAGAGTTGTAATTATTTCATGTTGGAAGTTCTCTTCTAGTATTTTCTATAGTCAGACTATCTTGGTCATCAATGTTACAACACTCCACTGGAGACGTACTAGGAAATTTTGAGATTTGATAATTGATATTTTCTATTTGTTTCAAAGAGTGCCTAAAAATATTAGGCCTAATGATACAACGTGCTTGATCAAATATTGTAATGCATTTGACAAGAGGGTTGCATATTACTTTAGGGACAAGGCTTCTATGAACCTACAGTTAGCATTTAATATGGCCATCCAAATTGAAAGTAAAATAAATGCTATGGGTATGCCCTTGAATAAGTAGCTTGATGTAAAGTTGGTTGATCTAGAAGATACATAGCCCAAGGCAGCTAAGATTGAGGAAGATGTTAATACTTTGGCTTCCATTATCAAAGAGATATCCTACAAGTTGGCTAGAGCTGAGAAGGGGATGCTTATAGGCTTGCATGTGATGTTAGAAGTAAAAATAGAGGGGTTGTAAAGGAAGTTACTGAACCATTACATACCAAGATAAATGATATGAATTTTAATTTTGACATTGATTAGTGTGATAAGTGCTTCCTTCCACATCCCCCATGTGATACTACTGATCCAAGTGATGAAGATGCAAATGATCCTAAGTCTACATCTGATGGTGATGATGTGGTTATGATTTTTAATTATCAAGACTCCCCATATAATTTTTTTGCCTCCATGGAAATGATTAATGCTACTACTGTAGAATATTTTTAGAGTGTAGTCAATAAGGTGTGTGCCCAAACATATGAATTTGCCATTATTTGGCCATGCAGGGATGGGTCTACTAGTAGACCCTTTCCTTTGCTATATGATGCAATAACTAATTTTTAATTGTGAACAAGAGGCTGATTTTGGATGGTAGTTATCTCTCAAGGTATTTAATCTATTCAAAAAAGGATACATAATTTTTATATAGGAAATTTAGGTGAAATTTTAGCTCTAGATTCTAGTAACCTCAAAAGGGATTCAAATTTGGCCTCTAAGAATTGTTTTTTAGATTGATTTTGACTAGATCCTATTATGGGTGGGAGATCCTCAAACACATTTGGGTGTTCCTCTCTATCTTCACTATTTTTACGATTTATAAGATATCTGGGCATATCATAAAAAATTTCCTCCTCAAAAAAAGGACCATAAGAAACTCCACTACGTGTGTATCTAGACATGTCTAAACTAACACTTAAATTTGACTTGAAAATAAGGAACTTGGGTTAACTCGATGTGAACATATGAAAGAGCCTATTTTGATCAATTCAAAGGGCATTCTTAGAATTTGAGATAAAATCACACCCTAGTCAATTTTTGAATTTTGAAAAGTTGGTCATTTTAAAGTTTGACTTTGATCTTGAAATTCAAATTTTAAATTAGATTTATTTTAGAATCGGAATTTGATTCAAATAAGTAATCTTTAGAATCTAAATATAAATGGGTAACGTAACAATGACAAATGAACATAAATTGGTTTCAATTTGGATAATCTAATAGTACTACATGAACAATGTAATGATACAATTCACTAGCATAACATTAAAAGGGTATAAATATGGCCCAAAAAATTAGCAAGATAACATCCTATCGCATAAGTGAAATATAATAATGGTAGTGGAATTAGGTTTTTGGACTTTAATTTTTTGTTGGATTTGGTTTTAAATACAAACAAGTTTTTTTCATAATAATCAAGCAACAACACACAATTATCATAAGGACATTTTAATAACTAACATAGGTTTGCATCACATTCATTGAACCTTTGATATACTTGATTTTGAGAGGAAAAGTTTAAATATTAATCCAATTAATTAAATTTAGTGATGGTGGTTTGTTAATCCACCCTCTCTCAAAATTTTGTATGAGATAGAAAATCTTTGAGGGTTACTACCTTTGTACCCCTACATCAGTAAGTGTTCCATGGTAAAAGAGGCTCCTATGAAGCAATCCAAAATTGGGTTATTCATAGGAGGGTCTAACCCCTTCACAACTATGCCAACCATCATGTGTCAATGATCATACTACTAATTTTTTAGATTAATTAATGTTTTAATCAACTTACAATATGGTCTTAAAAAATGTGTACAAATTTTTCTAAGAAGAGATCCATGTGTCAGGCTATTCATAGGGGATACATCCCCTATTGAAGATACCTTAGATTCCTTGATGGTGATTTCTAATGTCTTAGAATTTGGATTTAATATATTTATTTCATGATATCATTTATGGATAATTTTTATAGGCCTTAATGACACCTACCAATAATTTATACCCCCCATCAGATGTATGGGGATAGTATGAATGTTGGGATATCGACCCCTAGTCAACAAAACCTAAGGAATTGTGAGAATAAAATGAAATCCACCTCACACAACCAAATAAAAAAGGAAAAATGACAACATTTATGAATCACTTAAGTTCCTAAGAATAAGGGAGAGCATAAATAGTGTATTTTTCAAGATAAAAGACAAAAAATTTCCCTCATGTTTTTGGGTCACCCAAGTTCCTAAGAATGAAAGGGAGAGCATACATGTGAAGGAAAAAAACAAACAAAAATAAAACAATAAGGGAAAAGAATTATAACATAAACCATTTTAAAGCATAAATTGAAAGATTGGTTCATTTTAAAGCCCAAACTGAAGGGTTGGTGTAAATAAATGCTTTTGTTTCGAGTTATTAAATCACTTTATGGACCAAGGTCCTATAAAAAAATTATAAATAGTTTGCAAAGGTATGTTAGACTTGCATATGAAATGTTAAAAGTGTGTTTTAAAGGTCTCAAGTTTTTACCACAAGATGAATTCCTTGTTTATCAGAGTGAATTCACTATTATGCAGGATGATTTTACTAATGTGTATGATGAATTCATTGATGTTTAGTGTGATTTCATTGATGTCCATTATAATCTCACTGATATTATATGGAATTTCATCATTCAGTCCTTTCTGCAAAAAAAAGTCAGACATAAAACCAAGACCAATATGTAGGATGAATTCATTGATGTGTATGATGGATTTACTAATGTTCAGAGTGATTTTACCATTTGGTCCTTTCTATAAAAAATATTTAGACAAAAAACATAATCTAATCTATAGGATTAATTAAATGATATGTATGATGAATTCATTGATGTTCAGTGTGATTTCACCATTTGGTCCTTTTTGTAAAAAATAGTAAGTCATAAAACATAGACCAAAATGTAGGACAATGCTGTTGATGTATGTGATTTCACTGATGTTTAGTGCAAATTCATTGTTTTTATAGCACCTAAAATGAAAATTAAACATAAAAAGAGACGAATTCACTATTTTATGAAATGAAATCATTATTACACAAGATGAATTCATTATTTTTTCAGATGAATTTTCCATTTACCAATGAAGAAGAACATGGAAAAATTAGAGGAAATGAAGTGAAAAGGATTAAAAATGATATTTTTCAAATTTATAGGGTCCAAGAGTGTTCCCAAGAAGGTTGTGGGGTGCATCGGTGCCACTAGGCATGCTAAATGTAAAATGGGAATACAAGAGAGGTTAGTTTCTTTATTATCTATGACAAATCAAACAAATTCAAAAAATGTAACTTATCAAACATGATTCCTTTGAATGGACAAGACTTGAAGAAAAAAATTAGAAATAGAAAGCATAAATGAGACATTTCACCCTCCATTTGGATGTTTCCTTCTAAGATAACACGCAAACATGTTGGTGCCTGGATGTAGAGATCAAAGTCTTCTTCAATGATGTGGTATGAAACCCATCAACATCTCTGTAAGCACTATCTGAAGTGATTTATGGAACAATTAGAAGAAAATGGATGAATATTTATTTGGATTTCTACAAATTTTATTTACACTAAAATATTTTCAAAGGTCTATGGTGAGCCTTTTATTTATATATTTTCTAGATTGATTGTGGCCATTAGATTTAAATCAGGATGTGTGGCTTAGAATTGAGTCAACTTTGGAGGTTCAAATCTATGAATATTTTAAAAAGAGTTTGCATTAAGGAGGCATGCCTTGTCTTAATCTTGAAATTTTTTGCATTCATTGTTAGTGCTTGACAACTTTCATGATGATGTCACCATTCCTAATATTTGTCCATGATATCATGATGATGTCATCAACCATTTAACTACTTTTCATGAGAATTGCAGAATACATCTAGTCGATGAATCTATAATATAATAAATTATAAAAAGCTATAGGATTTCCCATTAGAGGAAGATTACTATAATTATTAAAGTTTAATTAAACTAATGAAAGGTGAGGTGACTTTTGAAAATTTAAAGAACTGTTCAATCTAATTAATAGAAAACAACACTTGCATAGTCATAATTTGAATCAAGATGAATGAAGTGAAGTTGAAGATTATGTATGGTGTATTTTCCCAATTAGATATGCCCCAATAAATTTTAGAAGATATACGTCAAGTGTTTTGAATAATTTGGGTGTTATAGTTATTTGTGGGTCATTGCTAGAAATCATTCTAGTTGCAATTTTGACACGAGAGTGGTGAGAATTGAATGTCTACAAAAGTAATATTTGCTCATATTGAAAATTTAAATGTGAAGGTTTAAATTTGTAATTTTAAAAGAGATCAAGGTAAGTAAATTACACTGTAACTTGGAGATGGAAAAGTGTGCATGCCCCCTTGTAGTGACATTTAGAGAAGTGTTGAATTGTGGCAAATTAAGAGTGATCAAGTATCAATTTTTAAAAACCATTAAATGCTCTTGAGTTGTAAATATTGTATGATCCAACTCTCATTTGAGTCTATAGAGTAATTTGTAAAATATTTGAAGGGGTGGAACCATAAACTATGTCCTACTACGTATTGAAAAAGTAAAAACATAGACATTGAGTGTCAATAAGCTAAACATGGCCCAATTACAAATGAGAGTAATGACATTGTTGTGGACAAATCTATATTTTATTTGAAAATGTACAACTTTTCAACTTTTCAACTTGAAAATGCCATTGTATAAAAGTTGACATGAATGAATATTATGCCCCCTTTATATGTACTATATTTAAATGTTATTTTCACACTATAATTGAAGCTTTGAAACTTTTAAATTCTTCCACTTTTGAAACCTTTTGAAACTTTTTTAACTTTTGAAAACTTGTAATTTGAAACTATGATTATGAGGACATGCATGCCACATGCCTGTAGAATATGAAAATGTTGAATCATATTGTCACTTAAAAAATGTATATTTCTATAAATCTAAAATGTTTACTCATGATGCTTGAATATTCCAAATAAACCCATTATGATGGCCCCCTTTTGAGATGAGAGACTAGCCTTTAGAGTCACTTATCTCAAAATAAACCATATGTGAAAGATATATTGATAAAGTATCCATTGAAATATTTAAAATTGATTGCATCATAATATTGAATATAGCATTGATTTTGTATATGAGGCATGTGTTAGAAATATATCATAGAAGCATAGAAGCAATATATGGATGATATACATCATGACACTAGAGTAAAGACATAAAATATAAGTGATGCATGAAATTAATCATGTCATGATAGTAAAATAGATAGAATAGATGATATGAATCATGGAACCATGGTACAAGTAATAACCATAGAAGTAATGCCATACAATGTCATGTAATTTTCATAATATGTCACTCATAAGGCTCAAGAATACACATACAAGGGATTCATGTAAAATGTCATATAACACATAAGGCCAAGGGCCACACTAAAATGACATAATGATACCATATAAAAAAAATGAGCATACAATACCAATGGAATTACACACAATAAGCAAGTGAGTCTAATCTATCAAGTAGTAAAAAAAGAGTGCTAAGTAAAACATGTAGAAAATGAGAGTAGTATATCTCCATCATATGTATGAATTATAATGTTATAAAGTATCATATTTCATGTAATACATGTGAAAAATATGAGTTATTAGCAATAAATTTATATGATATGTAGCTCAACATGGTAGAGAGGTAGTAGATAAATACAACCTATTAATATTTTCATGTAGAACATAAATATGCCCCCAACTTAGCAAGGATATTGGGTAATAAGGGAAACCCAACATCAAAGAATCATGTAAAATTATGTCTTGTATCAAAATCAAGTACCTCATGAAAAACATCATGTATAAAAATATGGAATATAGTATTTTATTAACATAGAAATGAATAACATATGAAAAGAAGTAAGCTAGCAACATTTGAAAATGCTTTAAGTCATGATTTTGAGTTTTTAATTTTTTTTTTTGAAAATTTTGAAATATATTCATGTTTTTGAATTTTTTGAAATGTATGTATTTTTTTGGAATTTCTGCCAATATGTGTGTTTTTTGAATTTTTTTATAAAATATATGTGGAAAAGGTAATAGGAAGCAAATATTCAAAAGTATAGGAAATAGGAGGGACTAGATCAATCCTCAACAAGGTGTAAAAGCATAACAGGATAAGAGGCAAGGCACGCAACGTACTCCAATGTGTATGTAATTTTGAGTCACAGAAATGTATTATGAGTAAGATAAGTAAGAAAATATATGCTACTCAATGGGTAAGAGGCTAAATTAGCTCATGTAGAAGGTGGTTGTTAATCGATTGGTCTTAGGTTTAAATCCTACTTGAGGAGAACCTTTCTTAGCAAGGGATTATTTTGAACACTTAGCCACTCTCCTATCTTATGTCTAATCTAGATAACTAAATTGGACTAAATATCTATTCACTCTGACACATTATGTCAAAATAATTAACTATTGATTAATTAAATTTAATATTAATTCAAATCCCAACAATACTTAGAATATCCCATTGTATATTTGGAATAATCTACACCCAAGGGCTAGTTCCTTTCAACTAGTCCAACCTTATGAGATCATGTAAGTGAAATAGGGTGTAATATATGCAATAGTAATTGAATAGAGTGACATAGTGATAGGTGTTTTATATTATTTGAATTGGTTTGAAACTCAAGAGGGTAAGTACTCGAAGTAAGAGTTATAAGAATGCTTGGATAAGGTGTAGAGGAATTAGTAGTGAAAATAAAAGTAAATATGTTATGTACAAGGATAAAAATATGTAAATATAGTTAATTGCTTTATTAGGGGGGTATTTCCCATGGAGTTATTGCATAAAGGGTGTATCTACTTAACTTATTTTGAGATAAACTACCAATTGGAATAGGATGCCATTATGTAGAGTTATTAGATCCATTACCCTACATATTGATCATATGAGATATTTTTGGTAGAATACTCATTGCTTTGTGCTCTTATGTTATGATTATGCCTAGATTTTAAATTATGACCATTGCATTATCATGATGGAATGTAAGAGAATCATAATTAGTATTTAAAGTGGCTCTCATTAATATTTTTCATAATCTTCTAAGAATTAAATTATGTTACTCCAAAGTAAGATCAATGTGGAATAATGTTATACATGATTCAGGACCAAGAGTAATTGGTAATGTGATAGATCCAATGTAATGCTTTGGTGATGTAAATTGGTTAAGATGTTATGTATCATATCTAAGAGAGTGTAGAAGAGATAGAATGCATACATTAACCTTGTAAGTGAGTAACTATGATAGAGTGGTTTCATGATGTGAGGATACAAATGATATGAGTGTGGTTTTTAAAACCAAATTTGTAGGAGTAACTTTAGTTATTGGTTCTTGAATTGAATTGAATTTATTGAGAAGCCCTATTTGGAACATGCTTTGATTTTGATTTGATAACTATATTTATGTATGTGACTTTATGGGATTATTTGAGTGCTCATTTTGTACCTTCTTCTTGGGAGATGTGATCATTGTATTAGGAGTATTGATGTCCCAAGGTGGTAAGTTAATATTAAAATTATTTGAAGTATATTATAAATACTTTTATGTAAGAATGGGTACTTTTCCTTTAATTTGTATAGAAGATATATCTCAATATTCACCCACTCCAACAAATATAAATAAAAAATGAGATAAGTGGTAGTTTTCATCAATGGGATTAAAATTTTTCTTACTTGATTGCTCATCTATAAGTTCCTGAGTATCTTCATCATGATTGATATAGTAATATTGAATCATGTAAGTATTCAATAAACTTTGTTATAATTGGTGCATGTTTTACCTTTTCTTGGATAGATTATTTTATTTGCATGGGAAGTGTCACTTGTGGTATAATTTTCTCAATAGGCTCTTCCATTTACTTAAGAGTTTGTACTTGTGGGTTAACTTTTGTGATAGGCCTTTATATTTGCATAAGACTTTGAGAAATTGGTGAGGTATTATTTATATTTTTTGATTCACCCACTTTATAAGTAAGCATTTGTGTCATTGGAATTGGTTGTTGAGGTGGTATTATAAACACTTTATTCGATTGGGATTGTGTCATTTTATAATAGAAAAAAGGTGCATCATTAATGAAATTATATAATCATGCATAGAATATATAAATTTAATACATATATGAAATTTATAAGGTATATCTTTCATTTCATGAATCCAAGGTTGATCGAAGAGTAAATTATATTGTAGCTACTGAGAGACAAATTGAAAAGTAATAGAGACTATTTTTGGGACGAATAATAAATCCATTGTAGTAATTCCCAATATTTGTTTAGAAATGTTAAAAAGGCCATGTATAGGTGGTTTATAATTTTGAATATTATCTTTACTAAATCCTAAATTATTTATGAAGTCATAACTATAAATATTTATTCCATAACCATTATTAGCTAAAACATGTTTAACTAGTTGTCCATGTATTTGAATTTAAATAAATAACAAAAGATTTCATTTGATGATATGATTGGGAGGCACATCCTATTTATCATAAGTAATGGTGTAATAAATATCCTTTAAATCATTCATAATAGAATCAAATGAAGCTAGATATGTAACTATAGGAAGAATTGTATCACACAACATTGCATATAAAATATCCCTATAAATTGGTGCCTTTTGTAATAGCTCTAAAATAAAACCTTTCGTAGGGGTATTATGTAATTTGTCAATGAAATCATATAATTTAGATTGATAAGATTGTCTTGAATGAGGTAGAGGAGGAAAACTATTATTAAGAGGATTGGATTGGGGAGGTAAATTTGGTTGTCCCTTTCTAGTTTAGATAACATGAACTAGAGTCTAGTATGAACCTTGGATGAAAAATGGGAATAGATTGACAAATAGAAGTGGGTTGAGGGTGAGCAGGGGGAAGAATGAGAGGTTTTAAAAATGATATTTTACATCTAGTTTTAATAAGAAGTAATTTAGATTGAATATTATAGTAATATGAATTACAAGATTTTGGAGATTGCTAGAAAGTAAGTTTTGGAACATTATCAAAACTTAAGCATGTATAAATTAAATGAATATCACATTAGAAAGTAAGAGAATATTTATAGGAAATTGAATAATAATATGTAACATATGAGAGATAATTTCATTCATTGAACCCATTATAAATATAATGCAATATGAATGGAGCAATGTTACAATATTATTTAAAGAATTTTAATCACTATGAATACAAGAAAAGAAAAAATCAATGTATGAGGCTGATATAGGCAAGTATTTAAATGACTTGTAGGGTCTCAAATATGCTCTATTGTTATTTGATTAGTGTCAACACAATGTTCTAGATCACTAAATACATGCATAGAACCATACCTATAACCCACTAACCTTGGTTTCATTGGTATGATGAGAGTAATTTACCTGGGTGATATATTCCTCTCAAGTATACCATAAATCAAATGAATAAAAGAGGATCCATATGGTATAAGAAAGGGACCATAAGAATTTCTAATATACCTTAAGGCATGTGAAAATTAAACTTTATGTTTAGTGTTATACTTTGGCCATGAAAATTAAGGTAAACCCATCCTACCATGATGTTTGTAAACATAACATCATGTAGCCCTTCAAAATAGTCACTAAGTATCTTGAAAAATGTTGAAATATAATTTATAAAAAAAGAAAAATAAAATAAAAAATAAATAGAAAAAGATTTTTTTTTTTTTTTTTTTTATAGAGATCAAATGAATTGCAACCCAAGGTCAAAAGGAAAAGCTTCAGTGCCAAATATATCCAACGTGACAAGACAAACTTCATTGGTGTTAGATAAAATCCAAGGTAAAAAAGGTTGAATCATTTTGTGTTGGATGTATATCCAAAGTCGAAGGCTATTTTATTTCAGTGTTAGGAACTTATAGAAATTTGATGAAATCCTAAGATAAAAATCAAGCAAACAATAAGTATTGTTCATAATGAAATGCAGGTTCACTCGAATGTTTAAGCCTTTTAATTTAAGATGACTTAAATTAATGGTATAAAACCATTGAAATATAATTTCTAATATGTACTAATATGATAATGAAATACATTCAATACATAAGATGCTACATTATTTACATAAATAATTTTTTTAATAAAAATATTAGAAGGAATAAGGATGTGCAAACCTCATTACGAATGTAATTTTGATTATGTGAAGTGAATATAAGTGCAAACTACTCGAGATGAAATGAAAACATAGTCATTTTAGAAAACAATAACTTATAATTTATTAGGAAAAGTCTATGAGAGGCAAACATGGGCACACTATGGCCTTGTTTAGCTATTATGATTGTGTCATAGTTGATTGTATTGCTAATTTTCAGATCTAGGTTTTTGTGATTGCCTGTAATGTTTTATTGTTGTAATATATGTTCTATGTTATCACATAAAAGGCCTATAAAATAAAAAACCCTACATACTACATATGAAATAGATATAAATTAGATAATAAAAAGAGGAATAAAAATTTATTAGGAAGGATGCCGAGGTAGCCTTAGAAACCCATTGTAACTAAGTGCTACCTATATAGCCTAAATGGGCCTCAATCCAATGTAGTTATCCCTCCTTGAGTGATTGTATGATCTATGATGATTCAACTAGAATGACTATAGCTAGAATATTTATTCACATTCTTGAGAAAGGATGCCCTTGAACTCAAATAAACAATATTCAAACTTGGCTTATGACTGCTAGAATGTTGCAGAGTTGAAATAGGAAGACATAGTGCTCTTTTCCTTAGAGTGCAGTGGAATTGATTGATAGACTCAATGGGGGTATAATGAATGGCCTTGATGTGATTTTATATGATAATATTTAAAAATATTTTGCTAACTTACTTTACCAAATGTGTGAAAGAGTCATTGTGAAACATATCGATTCAAAAAATTGACCATTAGAGCATGGGAGATAAGGCCACACTAGGGGAGAAGGTTACAGTGCAACCCTATCCAAATAGTGTTGACTTGTCCTAGAAGACCAAAGATAATTTGGACATGTTTGAAAAGAAATTTTGAGTTTAATAGGGATGAATGTAACTAAAATAGGGATGTTTACATGATATTTTTAGTGCTTGCAAGTCATTGAAGTTTCTCTTATAGATTACAAGTAAGAGAAATGGAAAATAGACAAAGAGTAAGGATGTCAAAAATAAATATTTTAAAACATTTAATGATTAATCTTATGAGTATATAGTAATTAAAATTTCACTTTTTGAAATGACCTCATTGGCGGCCAACCCTTCTTTTATAGGATTTTGTGTGTTAGATTTTCCACTTAATCTAGCTCCTTTTTTGGAGTTGTATTGCATTCATTTTCCTAATGATTAGAGTTCCTCTTTGTTTTTTTCCTTTTGATTATTGTTTCAAATTATTTTCTCTATCTATATTATAATTTCTCATGCACAGTTTTTCAAACTTCATGAAATTTCACTTGTTCATAATTTTATGCACCAAGATTTAACAAAACTCCATAACAACCTCATGCATGTATGTGTTCCTTATCTAAATATATCAAGAAACCCATAAATTTAATTATCTATCCCCATTTTTAAAATGTATGAAGTCCTCTTGCACTTCCTTGTATGCAATGGTTGTCTTGACTTATATTTTTACTTTTTAGCACACTTAGATATATATAAACCAAGTTTTCATAAAAATATTTCTCTGAATTACTTATATATATGGATTAATAACCTTCAAATACCTATTATTCAACTTTATCAATGGGTTTCACATAATTATATTTCAATTAATCCTTCCTAGGTACTTAGACATATTACATGCCATTATTTTAAGAGATACACAACTAGACTTTTTTGGTTGTATTCACAAAATAACATGCTCTTACTAACACAAAAAAACTACATATTAGTGAAAATGAATTAAAGAAATAAGGAAATATTGTTTTAGAACTTTTTTTTGTCTCAATAGCTTGTTTTAGGCATACTCAATATTCATGATCATTCGAAGTAGGGCTTGGGTGTACTCCAATTGAAACTTATTTCAAGAAATTCCACATATAATTTATATAACTTGCATTTGCAAATTTCAAATATATTTTGGATAATATAATGTCCCATCAATCTGATGTGTAACTTTCTTGGGTGCTTACTATTAGTGTAGGTTTTTATTTTTCCCTATTTATTAATTAGGGAAATTGTATTTCTTGTGCATACATGGAGTTTTCCTACATTTGTGGGATAGGCTAGCTTATGTGGAGGTGTGTGTCATTGATGTGTCATAGGTGTCATAAGTAACTCCCTTGATGGGAGTTACTTCTCTATTCTTAGCACCTTGTCACCACCTTTCATGGAGGAGTTACATTCTATTCTTGGGGTGCCTTGTCCACCTTTTGTGGAGGAGTTATTTTCATACTCTCCTATTTGTAGTCCTCATTTTGGCCATTCTATGCTAATTCAGAGTTGGTTTTCTCCATTTTGTTTTGTGCAATTTATCTTCTTGTTATTGTCAAATTGCTTTAGCATCTTGTGGTGTGCACTTGTTTATCTTGTGTGATCACGTCTTCATTGCACTCACGTTATCCAGATTTTGGCAACAACTCCGATATGGTATCAGAGCAAAATTAGTAATATTGTGTGTGATTTTGCTTTTAGCTTATTTTGAAATCAAGAAGAGTGGAGTTCATTTTTTTAAATTTGATCAAAAATTTAAAAAATTCTGTCCATATTTGGAATCATTTTCTTGGGAAACCTTGGCCTTTGGTTGTCTTCACTTTAGGGAGTAGCATTCAACTCTCTTCTGGTCTGCACCTCCTTTCTTCAGCTTCAGCAAAGCAGCAGTCCTCTCTATTTGCCAAGTGCCAAGCTGGCCGTACGATGCCCAACACCAGGTCTGCATTTTTTTGTTTTCTTTGCAAAATATTTTCTTTGCTGTGCAACTGTTCTTTCTAAAGTGGGAAAGGGTGTGAGGTGGCACCTTAGTAAGCTGTATTTCTCACTTTGTTTCTACTACGCTTGACTGTCACCATCCATTATCCCTGGGATCACTAATATCCTTGGGCGCTTAGGGTCTGCTGTAGTTGTCAATAGTTTAAGCGCTGCCCAGTCCAAGCGCTAACTTGTTATCTTAGATGCTGTTGCCAGACTCACCTTGACCTTGCATCGGTTGTCTTTTCTACTTGCAATGATTTTAGGTAGCGCCTAGCTCTATTTTCCAGAAAATGGCGCCTCTCCTCTTTGGTTTACCACGCCTCTTTTGGTGAGCCCACTCTCTTTACTTTTTTGGATAAATCTGCCTTTTGATAATTATTCTGATATTCTTAAATCATTGATTTGACTATTTGTGTTAAAATTAAATTTGAAATTTAGCATTCAAAAAGGCAGTTTAGAGGTTTTTATTTCAACTTGTATTTTTGCCTGTCGAAGACGAAGGGTGAGGCCCAGGTTGGTAGGAGGCCAATTCCCCCTCACAAAAACCTCATTTGGATTCCTCATCTCATTCCAAATCCAACGAGTAGTTGGAAGGCTACTTTCTCTCCCCATAACAGGCATTTTTTTTGATGTTTTAGTGCCTTTTTTTGTAAAAACACTAGTTTATGGGAAAATTGTAACTTTAAAATCTTCCAAACGGTAGCTCAGTTTTGGGTGCCATTTTTTGCAAAAGTGCTTGTAATTCAATTATCTATAGTGTAGATTTGTTATTTTTCAAAAATGCACTAGTTTATAAAGTTCCAAAATTTGGGTCTCCTAGGACGCATTTTCGACTGAGTCCAATGTCCTGTTTAATTTTGTCTTGCACTGATTGCTCTAAGATGCATTTTCAGCTGAGTCTGACATATTTTGAGCGTGCACTTACATACTTGGGGGGATAAATATTTTGGGGGGGTGTGATTGCTTTTTCACAACTTGCAAACTTCACTTTCATTCTCCTTTTTGCATACATTCACAACTTGCAATCAACACAACTTCACCTAATTTCAGCTAAAAATGGATTCTTTTCAACTCAAACCCCTAACACCCTTCAACTATCATGAATGGAAAGTTAAAATGTCAATCATTATTAGAATCAAAAGGTTGTATAGGATCACAATGGGTACAGAAGTAGAACCTAACACAAATGCTAAAAAGGTTAAGTGGTACAATCGTAGTGATGAAGCCTTTGGGTTACTAAGTTTGTCCATGTCTCCAGAACTACTCTTCCACTTAGAATCCTCCCAAACTCCTAATGACATATGGGACACCTTAGAAAAGTTGTTCGGGAAGCTTGATGAGATGAGAGGTCATGAGCTCGAAAACAAACTCATAAGTCTAAGTCCTAGTAACTTTGACACCCTACAGGACTTCTTCACTAAGTTTAAGGCCCTTAGATTGTAATTGAAAGAATGTGGGATAGAGAAGAAAGATGATCAACTCATTCTTTCTATTCTCGCAAAGCTTGGTCCAAGCTATTCAATCTTTGTCTCCACTTTCCATGCCACTAAAAGTGCCCTTGGCACTGCATGGAAAATGCCTTCTTTGGATTCATTCATTGTCGACTTGACTAGGGAGCAAGATAAGCTAATTCAAATGGGCATAATGAAGTCTACTCAACCCCAAGCTTTGATAGCTGAAAATGGTAAAGATAAGACTTCAACAAAGGAGAAGAAGAAAAAGAATAAGGATCAGGAGAAGAAGAAAGAAAACACTAATCCTGCCAAAAACAACACTAAGTCTTCCTCTTCCAATGCTAAACCTAAGAAGGAGAAGGTTAATTGTGGATATTGTAAGAAGAATGGGCATGATGAACACAAGTGCATGAAGAAACAAATAGACCACCTAACTCATCTTCAAGAGAAGAACAACATAGGTGTTCCTGAGTCCATCAAGCAAAATTCATCAACCCAAGATTCTACTACGGCAAAAGGCAAGGGTAAGGAGAAAGAAAAGGGCAAGGCCCTTGTAGCTACAGCAGCTTCCACATCTTCATGGGTCATCGACTCAGGTGCTTCTCACCACATGGGCTCTTCACTAGTTGATTTTTCATCTTTAGAGCCTTGTAGCATGACTTCAATTAGTTTGGGTGATGACACTTCAGTTTTCATTGCAGGGAGAGGGTCAGTTGAAATGGAAGGAGGAACATTCAACAATGTTCTAAGTGTTCCTTCTCTTTCAACCAATATCCTATCAGTGTATCAAATCACTCACATTGGTCGGGGCATGAGAGTTGAGTTTTCACCAGATTCAGTGTCTATCAGGGAGTTGCATAGTGATACTACAGTGGCAGTGGGAAGGGCAGATCACCAAGCCAAGTTATACACCTTTTCACATTTTGCATCAGATTCTTCTCCTACAGCATTGTTGACTCATTCAGATGAAGTTAGCAAATTGTGGCATGAGTGGTTTGGCCACCTTAACTACCGCTATCTTGAGCAACTTTGTAAAAATGACATGGTCATTGGCTTGCCTTGTGTCCAATTTTCAAAAGGACTTTGTGAGGGGTGCTCCCTTGGGAAGCATCCCGAAGCAAAATTTGACAAAGGCAAAGCTTGGAGGGCTTCACAACCTTTGGAGTTAGTCCACAGTGATGTATCAGGACCCTTTCCCAAACCATCTTTCATAAGGGCCAAGTACATCCTCACTTTCATTGATGATTTCTCTAGGTACACTTGGATATATTTTCTCAAACAAAAGTTTGTAGTGTTTGAACATTTTATAGACTTCAAGGCTCTTATTGAGAAATAGAGTGAGAAATCCATCAAGGTTCTTTGAACTGATAATGGAGGGGAGTATGTTAGCATCAGGTTTGAGCAATTTTGCACCACAGAGGGGATTGATTTGCAGTGCACAGTCACCTACAGTCCTTCACAGAATGGGGTTGCAGAATGTAAGAATAGGTTCTTGAAAGAGATGGCTAGTTCTATGATTCACTCCAAATCCTTAGCACC
This sequence comes from Torreya grandis, assembly GCA_037957365.1. Taxonomy (NCBI): domain Eukaryota; kingdom Viridiplantae; phylum Streptophyta; class Pinopsida; order Cupressales; family Taxaceae; genus Torreya; species Torreya grandis. The sequence goes on along the minus strand of JARHVA010001251.1, from coordinate 452,880 downwards.
ACAGTACTGGGCCGAAGCCATCAATTGTGCTTGCTACATTTATAACAGGGTTCCTCACAAATCTTTGAAAGGGATAACACCCTTTGAAGCTTGGCATAAAAGAAAACCTGATGTTGAGCACCTTAGGGTTTTCAGATCCCCAGCCATGGCCCACATTCTGAAGAAGAAACACAAAGCTATGGAATGTCAGTCTAAGCCTTACATCTTTGTAGGATATCCGGATGGTATTAAGGGATATCGCCTTCTAGATCCAGTCACTCATGAGTTGTTCATCGAGAGAAGTGTCCATTTTTAGGAGAGTCCTAGAGACTCAACACTTGACACTTCTTCTCCCTCATCAGATCTACCTCTTCATGATGATTCCTCGTTAGATTCAGATTAGCCACAATAGGTTCTTGAGCCAGAGTCATCTTCTTCTTCTTCTTCGAGTTCAGACAGTGAGGATAGTGATGCAGTGTCATCCACCTCTAGTCAGTCAGAGGATGAGGAGTTAGCACCTGACTCGCCCACTTTTGGGCCACTTTGGGCTAGACAGACACTTGAGAGTGTTGGCACATGGGCAGGAGACCCTGTAGATGACTCTCATATTAGGGGGGATTTTTAGAGAGATCCACATGCCTTTTTTGCTTTAGTTTTAGATCCACAGACTTTTCGAGAGGCATCAGGGGTACCTAAGTGGGATAGTGCTATGAAGGAAGAATATTCTTCCTTAATCAAAAATCACACTTGGGATTTGACTTCGCTTCCTAAGGGAAGAAAGATGGTTCGATGTAGGTGGATATATCAGACCAAGTTTGCAGTAGATGGGTTGGTCGATAAGTACAAGGTGCGATTGGTTGCCAAAGGTTTCTCACAAGTGGCAGGCATTGACTACTCAGAGACCTTTGCACTCGTTGCAAAGATGACTTCTATCTGACTCACCTTGGCTATTGCCGTAACACATGGTTGGGATGTGCATCAGATGGATGTGAAGAGTGCCTTTCTTCACGGAGACCTTGAGGAGGAGATCTACATGGAGTAGCCACCAGGATTTATTTAGGATTCTTCCTTAGTATGCAGACTTAGGAAATCTATCTATGGCCTCAAATAGGCCCCTCGGGCTTGGTATGCCAAGATGGATTCCTTCCTTCTCACAGCAGGTTTCACTAGGTGCCATTCTAATCCTAATGTCTACTTTTTGTGGCAGGATGCTTCGCTTTTGATTTTGGTTCTATATGTTGATGACCTTTTGATCACCAGGAGTTCTTCATCGGCTATTGTAGCAGTGAAGGCATCTCTTCAGGATAGATTTGACATGACAGATTTGGGTTTGTTGCACTACTTCCTTGTCATTGAGATCTCATAGTCAGATTCAGGGATTTCTCTTGCACAGCCTAAGTATGCTCTTGACTTATTGGCTCGATTTCACATGGCTGATTGCAAGCCATCTCTGACTCCCTTTCTATCAGGAGTCAAGCTTGGGAGTGATTGTTCTTCACCATTGGTTGATGCCACTCGGTATTGACAACTTGTTGGTAGTCTCATCTACTTGACTCACACTAGGCCCGACATTTCATATACAGTGGGACTTGTCTCTAGATTCATGCAGGAACCCCATGAGCTGCATTGGAAAGCAGCTAAGAGGATTTTGCATTAAATACAGGGTTTACATAGATATGGGATTCACTATAGATTTGGCACAGAGGTTGACTTGGTTGGATATACAGATTCAGACTGGGCTGGTGATTCACAGACTCGTAAGTCCACTTCTGATTACAATTTCTCTCTAGGTTCAGGTCCTATCAGTTGGTCTAGCAAGAAGCAAAATGCTACTGCTATATCATCCACAGAGGTAGAGTACAGGGGAGCTATCAATTACTTATAAGTAGTCTGATATGATCATAATATTTATGACACTATATCATCCCATTAATGTCTACCCATATCATATATATTCATGTACATGCTCCCTATGACATTATTAAAGGATCTCATTATGTGATTTACCTGTGGATGATATAGAGTTTTATTATGGTGTAAAACCATAAAATAATTCAATAAAATGTGCACAATTTTTCCTAATAAGTGGATTCCTATATCAATTGTCAAACTTAACAGAGAGTTAAACCTTGCATTTATGTTTTCTTATAAGAACCTTATTGTAGTGGTTGTGATACAATTATTAGTTAGTGATACTTCAGTCTAATGTGTTAAATAATTGATAACCATTATAATTTAATACATCCCACATCTTTGTGTGGTTGGATTTATTGGTTCTATAAAATTAAATTTTCACTTCAAAAATGGTTCTTGTATAATAATTGGGATTAATGGCATATCATCCCTTCAATTGGGTTTACCCACCCTTTAAAAAAATCACATTTTTGTGTATTATTTTGTCTTTATGCACTGTAGGTCACAAAATACTATATATTAGTATCTTTAATGTATTTTCTTCCCCTATTTAGTGTCATCTTTCTATGCCTTTATATCACTCATGTAACATACTTATTTTCATGTTATAACAAGCATATCTATATATAAATTCATCCTTACCCAATTTATCCAAATGCCCCTCAACTAATTGATATAGTGTTTCCTTTACTATGATTTTTTTTCTCTCTTTGATGGTACAACCTTCTAGTGCCATTCTAGCTTGTAAGAATGTTTCTATTTATTCCATTTCTTCAAGTAACATTAGATCTCGTAGTAATATTTATGCATGATAAGTGATTGATTTTTACATTAAATCTCATAGCTTTCAATACTACCAAGAACTAAAATTATTGAACTAATATTATCCAATGAAAAAATCATCCATGCAAGGTTGGTTTTTTTACAAGTTACTTTAACACCTCATGGTTTATGAAGGAAAAATTGGCACAAATATTATTTATATTGAAACTTTTGTAAAGCATACACCATGATTAACGCTTCAATTTTTTTAATTGTGTAATTCATTTTAACTTTTTAAAAGTTATGAATTGATAATTAAATAGGGTGATCAATATTACCCTCCCCTAGTTGGGATAATATAACCCCAACCACCATGCTAAAGGCATCTACATGTACATAGAATAACCTCTTCTAATCTGGGAATTGTAAGATTGATAAAAATTACTAAATTTTATTTAAGTATATCAAGTGATTATTATTATTTATTTATCCATAAAAATAATCCATCATTTCATAACATTTCTTTTAGTGGCCCAAGTGTGTGTACATATCCCTTGATAAAATTTTAGTAATTCTCACATTGTCCTAGATATTTGTACACATTCTTTTTATTGTGTGTTTATTCTAACTGTAATATTATTTTAATCTTGATTGGGTATACCAACATGCCTTATTTAAAAATTAAATTCCCTAATAGTTTATCAAATGAAAGTATAAATGTACATTTAATTAAATTATGAGATATAAGTAATTATCTTGATATTCCAAACTACTAAAAAACTTATCAAATTAATTTGAGAAATAATTTGAGACATGATTATCACTTATCAAAACATTTATCTTCTTCTCTAAATAATTTTATAATATAACCTTAATCTCCTTGAATTTAAGGAAAACCTCATGTTTATTCTTGATAAAATTTACCTAGATTTTCCTTGAGAAATCATCTATATAAGGAACATAATAAAAATATTTTAATAGTGATGGAACCTTCACATGTATAAACACATCAATATGTATTAGCTAAAAAATTATGTATTCTCTTATATAACCATTGGGAAACTTTACTCAAGTTTGCTTCCCATATATACAATGTTGAAAGAAATTGAAATCTAAAGGATAATAAGAAATTCAATTAGATATACGTTTAGTTTATACCAATTGAAGGAATTTATATCCAATATGTCCCATACTATGATTCCAAATAATTTTATTAAATATAGGTAGAAGGAAAGGGTATTATTTAATTCATGGAGAATCGTAGGAACACCATAATTAACTTCCATCACTTACAATGATTGCCACAAGCTTGAACAACATTAAAATACAAACTCATCTTTATGATACCATTCCTCCTCAAACCATTTTATAGTTATTCTTATTAAATACTACCTACACATCCACATGATTAATTTTATTTACATAAATTATATTTATATCTAAACTTAGATTGTGTAGAACCACTCGAGGGAGAGTTTTAACCTTTTTGTCTTTGAACATAAACTTAAATATTTTTTAGGATATAATCTTATATGTCAATTTGTCTCTAAATAAGACATCATCTCTATTAATATATTCATATTAAAAAAACCTAGTCTCTATGAGGACTTGTATGAAAAGAAGCACTTGATTCATTAAACCATACATAATATTATGCATGTATAACTACAAATTCCAAAAATAGATCCCCTAGTTCTCGCTAGAGGTATGTATATCTCTAGATGGGGAATTATAAAGTGAATTTACATTTTAATTTTTTAAAGATCTGTACTACTTCTTAAAGTTACTAGTTTTACCATAATTATAACATTTCCTAATAGGTCTTCTTGGAAATTTAGTTTTACCTCTTGAATTTGATTGTTTATCCCATGATTTATTTCTATTTATTTCATGGGGATGAATTATAAAAGATAATATATCTTTTCATTGATAATCCTCCATGTATTTTATCCTCATTTCCTCAAATATCATAGGTACACCTATATCCTCATGCTTTAATGTAGATATATTACTATTAATGGGTATAACACTATTATCCCATGAATTAGGTGAATATAATTACAAATAAATAAACATTTTATCTTCATCCATTTTAATATCAACTAAAATTAAATAATTCACCATAATGTTAAATTATTTCAAATGCTCTATCATGGAGCCATTGTCACCCTTATGTAATGCGTCTTCTTTTAAATAAATAAATTATTGACTAGATACATTATTTGATAAAGAGTCCCTAACTCATCCCAAAGTTTTTTAGTGGTGTCTTCTACAGATAAATTCAATGCTAATGAATCTAAAAGACATGATCTAATTGAACTCTTATCCTTTTGATCGATATCTACCCAATATTTTAGATTCATACTTGCAAGTTGTGTTCCTAACATAACACCCCACTGATCTCTATATAAAATAAGATCTTCTATATTGATTTTTAATAACTCAAAGTGATAACCATTATTTTTTTGATAATTAGATTGCTTCCTACCATTTTCCTTTACACAAATATTCTCATGCATAAATTTCATACTCAATAAATAGTTTATCACTATGTCAATATGCCCTAGCTCTTCAAATAAATCTAAACCATGGCTTTGATACCAAATTAAGAAAAAAAGAGTAATGAAATAATTCAAAATAAAAAATGATAATAGAACATATAAATATAAAAAAATGAAAAAGGAACACATAATAAAAAAGAAACACACATATGATATAATTTTAACCTAGGAAATCCATTTTAAGAAAAAACCCTACATAACAATGTCTTATTATATTAACTGAATTGTTTACAATGTAATTATATACTTCATGTTTTTGATTTACCTTAATACATGCACACAAATTTGTAGGCATATAAATAAGATATTATCCAAGTGGTGTTACAATATAATGGGTATCAAAACCATAGGATTATAAATCATGAGTCATAAAAATATTTTTGGGGAACTCAAACCCTTGAATTTTTGAACCCCATAGCTAATCCATGCCAGTCTATATATTCTGTAAGAGATTTGAATGATGCAAAGTATACAACACATAATTAAAACTCCTAATCCTAAAAAATTATAAGTTTTTTTTTTTTTTTTTTTTTTTTTGACTTTTAACTTATTCATCTTAGGAAATTTTTTATTTCACAATTATAAAAATCAAAACAAAAGCATTCATATGGAAAAATTAACCCTTATATTATCAACATTAATAAAATATTCAACTTGTTTCAACATATCAAGTATAAATTTACAAAATTAAAGAGGAAATTTAAGATTTAAGTTTACCTATGCTAACTTATAGAGTCAAGATTATATACTACTACATTAGAACTATATGATATATATTTAAACATCATTTGGATACAATCCTAACAATATTTTTTCAGAATAATTTTAGTTAAATTTTTAGTTTTAAAAGAAATAAAACAATCCACAGTTTGATCAATCTAAAAAATATATAAATAAATTGATTGTTATATCATTTGTTCTTGAGTCTATTCACAATGAAATTTATATAAGGAACTTTCCCTGGATGTAAGAAAAAATGGAGTTTTACTTTAATGTAATTTCATTTGTATCCATTATTTTAGGCATTTCCTCATTTAGGGAAAAAAGGAATATAGCCTTACTTGAATATTCCTATTCATTTTATTAAATGGTTTGGAATTCGTAATTCTCCTACACAAAGGTCATTGTTGTCTTCCCCTTTTCATTATTCTTAACTAATTCATCTAATGATTTTCTTATTCATGGATGATCTTGATTTCCTTTATTGTCATTCATCTCTAAAACACCATTCTCCTTCTCCATTTCCTTTGTCTCTACCAAAGCAACATGATTAATTATATCTATGGATTTTTATTCACTATTTACACTTGGTGTATTCCCATTTAGTTTTGTAGCACATTCACCTACCTATGCATTAAATGTATGTGAGATATTTATTGGCATTTCCAAGACCATAGTTTGAATGTACCAAAGGTGATTTCAAATGTTCATTGATAAATATGAGACAAAAGGTGATTTCACATGTTCTCAAATGTACCTATAAGTGGATATGGAGAAAGGTCTTCCTAAAGTCATTTGGTTTCAATAGAGGGATGATCTAATTTTTAAGAGCTTGGTTATGAATAATTATCTTTTAAATGTAATAGATACCATGAATATGGATAATTTGTTAATGACTACAAAAGTGCTTCATTAATCCAAAAACCCACAATAACATGCTTTCATACTATAGATTAAGAAAAATAACAACATAAATTACATAAGGAATAGTCAAAAAAATCCAAGTGAAAAATAGAAACAATTGGCTCTAAATACATCAAATAATTTTGAATTATTAAGATAAATTTCTCAAAACTAGTATGAATCAAATTTGGAAGAAGGATAAATACTATAAAGTCAATCAACTGAAGCTGGTTTGAAAGAGTTTCAAATCATTGTCAGGTAGTTAACAATAAGTGAGGGAAGAAAAATAGTGGTCTAAGAGTAGATCTTAAAAATAGTGGCATGGGAAGAAAAATAGGGGATAATTTTTTTCATGATAAACCAATTAGAAGTGATACACAAAAACCTATAAAATATTGATCTTGATTAGATCAAGATAAAACCGTATCTTTTTTAATGGTCAAGGCCCAATTTTTTAATGTTTTCCCATGACAAATATGCAACAACTCAAGGAAAAATAAAATGGGGATTTAAAAATTCATGAAAGGCATATCCCACATTACTCTCCTGGTGGAGGTAAAAGAGCATAGGAGCATGTCACATCTTCTGAGTCTGCTATTAAACTTTTGAATGTATAACATAAAGATGTTGCATGTATATTATTAATTTTTTCATTTCAAGATGAGATATATGATTGGTTTCTTAATATTCCTTAGAATTATATCACATAGTTCTATTAATATTTAGAATAGATTTGAAACTAATTTCTTGGCTCCAGTTGGATGAGTAATAGACCCTAGTGTCTTATATCAATATTTTTCTAGTATGAGGATATAACCCAATGAATCCATTAGAGTTTTCAATGCAATATTAATAACAATGTACACTTAGATCACTCCCTTATACTATCCAAATGCTTGAGTACCTCTTGATATGTATAAAAATGTATTGAACCCAAAGATAATTGTGTTCTGTAAGTGTGCTGCACTTATAAATGATCTTCCAAAAACCTATGTTGAGGGTATAAACATTGAAAGTCAACTAAGTATTTTTGGAAAAATAATTCCAAATATAAATTATAACCTATGAATGCTAAATCCTATTCTAAATGATAATCATAACATTCTCATGCTCAATTTAGTCCCAATCACTAATGTGTTACCTTTGAGACGTTCCATCTAACCAATATCTTGGTTTCCTGAATAACCAACCTATCTAAAACATAAAAACATATGAATCAAGCTCTGATCCCATTTATTAATAATGAAAAAAAATTACCACATAATTCCAAAAAATATACGCTACATGATATCCACTGCATGGTGAAAAAAATCAACAATGAATTTCTTAGCCTTCAAAATAATGTTGGAAATGCAGGTGGGAAAAATATAAATAAAAAATTCACATATCAAAGATAAAATTAGCCATTTAACCACCAAAAAATTAATCCTAAGTCATCAAAAAATATTATTCTTAAAATTAACATTTGCGGAGTAGTATTGCCTAACTAGTGCATGGCTCATAACACGACCCAACATGGAGAAATAGATTTCATCAAGTTATTAAATGCCTTTGAAATATCCCAAAATAATGGAAGGGTACGAGGTGGTCCCAAACCACCATAACACAACTAATACTTCTAGGGATCTTAGCACATCTAGTCCCCCTAACACTATCACTTAACGTTAGTAGCTAATTTTCAAGAACATATCATGCAAAAGGTATCATTTTTAGAGAAAAAGGTGATAAAAATTAGGGAGGAGAACATATATTCTAACCTTCACATCACCAAAACTTGTTAGTTAATTTATACTGCATATCCTACCTTGGTCACTCAAGTTTTGGATGACCAAGTTATGTCAGAGGAAAATTAGTTCACAACCTTTCTCAACTCAAAAATGATTGGTGTGTTATGTATAAGTTAAAGACACTTCTGTTGAAAGGCCACAACCTCAAGGTTGAGAAACTTTCCATTTTTGAGATCCTATAAGAATATGAATGATTTCTTGACACTGTTGTGTACCAAGCTCACAACATAGCTCAGAACATGCTTGACTAGAAGCAACAACTGTCCAATACATGGAATGAGGCCATACTATATTTCACAAAGGTAAAAAATTCAAATATTCCTTGAATGACCATTTTATTACTTTGGATGCACTAGACATTGGACTCAAGTGGTCACTTGAATCCATAAACAATGTTATGTTAAAGATGTAGACTTGGAAAAATGAAATGTTACATAATAAATTTATTGGTATTCAAACTAGGAGGTGAGTAGATAAGATGGAGGAATTATTTGAATACATTAAATTGAAATTATCCAATGCATAGGTTATGGTCTTGGTGATGGAGTATGAAGACATCCAAATTTTGGTTGAATGTCAAGTGCCATTGTTCACTATAAAAAATATGGTCAGAGAAGTTATCATGGATTGGACATTGTTTAAAAAAGACATGTCTCATTTTGATAAATCTATTGTAGTAATCATCCATTACCCTCAATTTTTTCCTCTAAATTAGTTACAATAGGAACTCCATCGAAGAAAGTTTTTTATAGCTTCATAGCTTGTGCCTCAGTCATAGCTACAACTCCACCACTAGATTCTACAACTCATTTTTTAGAACATTATGTTAAACCATATATGTAACATCCTCTAATTAAGACAACATAGTCTATGTCACCACATTCAATATAGGTATTGTGAAAACTTTATTTTTGTAAATTTGAAGCATTTTGTAGTAGGAAGGGCTTGAACATAAAGAGCAGGGCTGTGTTGGTTGAAAACCTTTAAAGGGAGGCCACCTGTTTATGTTAATCTATTGAAAACCTATGAAGGAAGTATATTAGTATGATACTTAATTGAAAATATGAAAAGGCATATAATTAGTGTGCAAGGGGTGAAAATGGGTAAACAACAGCTTGAGTGATTACCACAACTTATGTTTCTAGCTCAATTCTTCACTGTAAGCATATTTTTCAACTCCATCATATGAAACACTTCCTATGAATTTGTCTCAGGATGAGATAACTTTTTAATTCTAGGAAAGTGATGGTAGTAAACATGGATACAAAATTGTAGAGTATAGTTGATAGACATGTGTGCAAATCACACTATTTTATCTTTTTAATCTAATTTTGTATGTATCTGACACTTAAAAACATGTCAAGTATCTTCATAATAAGAATAATATTTCTTTTCTTTATAGTGAATGAATAAAATATGAATCAACATCACCTTATAAAATCTTTATATATAACACTTAGTTGTATTATAAAAGAGTTTCGATGTGATAGAGATTATTATGAAGTTATGAAATGGTTTCTCTCAAATGTCTTTTATCATTGTTCTATGCATAGTGAAATATATATTTATCTAAATCTATTAATCATGTAGATAATACGTAATTTTATGTAATTGTTAAATATTTGTTTCATGCATAAATATATTATCTTTAACTAATGAAGGACTAGGATCAGTATGAGTTGTTATCCATTGTATACTTCTATCATGCCTCCCATATTTATTTGTGTATTAACTTATTTTGATGGGTTTTATAGGAACATCTACTAACATTGGATAAGTTGGAAAGATCCTTAGTATTTTAGATTAAGATTATAATTGATGCCTATTTTTATCTCTTTCATTTATTTACTTCATAAATCTAGGCTAGATCCATATCTCTCTTGTGAAGGTTGTATATAACACATACCTTGGAAAATGTTTATATGATCCCTAGGTTTAAATCTATTTAGAGTATCACATGATCAATTTCATCAACAATTGATGGGTTGATAATGTGCATGTCACTTTCCTCTTATAATCTTATATTCTCTTCCTCTAATCTAATTATAAGAACTATAATAAAATTTTATCTTTATATATATATATATATATATATATATATATATATATATATATATATATATATATATATATATATATATTATTAATATTTATTTTTTCCTCTATGTTCTACCCCATTTAAACCTCTCCCAACTATTAGACTAGATATTTCACCCAAGTCACTACTATCTATGATATCCTTTTTCCCTCGTACCATTGTGGAGGTTCTTAGGACCCTAAGTGAAGTTATTGTATCTTTTTTTAAATCTCTTGTCCATAAATATCTTACAAATGAGGATTGACACCTTTTCTATGAATATTTATCAAAAAGGTTTATTTTTATACTTAGTCTTCTTGGCATCAAAACATTTCCATCCTTGAACAACCAAAATGATAATGATTGATTTTAGAGTAGTTTCAAATCAATACTCAATGTCTCATGCCTATGGTTCATTTAGCTCTACTATTTTTGTATTTTTTATGATATCCACTTAATAAGCCTTTACAGTAAGTTTATTCTTCACTTGGTTGTCTCTACTTTCTCATAATCCTATGCCAGATTAAATTTATATATGTACACAAAATTATCCAAAATTATTCATCTTAAGAACATAGAAAATAATCCTATACTAATGAATAGGGTTCTCCAATCTTCTTGGAATTAGATTTTTTTTAAAATGGGTATTTTATCCCACCAATTCTCTATTTTAGATAGTGTTAGGTTATTAAAATATAATGGATGCTCTCCTATTCAAAATATTTAGTCAAGGTCCATGAAGAAGCACTATATGTTGGTATAAATAAAGTTCTACATACCGAATTATGGGATCGAGTGACCTTGACTAGAGTTATTGTTGCATAAATAAGAAAAATAACATACACTATATAATTATATTGGTGCCTTTAAATTAAAATAATTAGGTCATATATTCCATGTATATACCACACAAAACATGATTTAGTAAATTATCTTTATTGATATATAAATACTTGTTACAATTCCAAAGTAATCTTTACCTCTATACCTAATTTTTTCAATTAAAATATACTCTTTAATCTATAACCTATACATCTCTCTCTATTTTTATTATTGTATACCTTACTCTTTCATATTAGCACACACTACATATTAAAACCATGTGTTATAAGTACCACCTTAAAAAACTTAAATTATGAAAGGGCATGTCTTTAGGACATGTCTTGTCTTCATCCATCTATGTATGAGATGTTTCAAAGTTTTTTATGATGTCATATAGCAAAAAATTTGCAATACTAAGTTATCATGTCCATATGTCATCAATGATGATGCCACAACATCAAAGTGGCCTTTGGGGTATGCATGTATGTGTAGAATATGTTGATGGATAATCCTATAAATATTATATCTAATGCAAGAATATGTATAGGAATTAGTAATAATGGGAAATATTGCAACACCTCCAAGAATACATGGTTTAACTCTCATCCTTGCCTACACTATGTGTCAAATGTGGTATGAGTAAGATAACTTCATGTGTCAATTTCCATGGAGGATATTAACAACATACACATATACTTTCACAAGTGTGGCACATATTCCACCATAACCATGCTCACTAAAATATTTCCCCCACTATGAGGCCTTCTAGAAGCTTTCCCAATACAATACCCATGGTCTTTTATTTGATCATGTGCACTGGTTTTCCCTACTATAGCATTTTTTCATATTATAGGTAATCTTAGTATCCTTCAGGCATCTTCTAGAGTAACCATTATTACCAATGTTAATAACCAAAATTTCAATTATTGATATTCCACTACTCTACTAAAACATTAAGTATAGCAAGGTCATAACCCATCATTAGAAGTTGCACAACATGGACTAAGCACATTACATATAAATGTGTGTACTCATCCTCATTGAGTCCAAATACTTATATTTTATAAACAACAATGCCATGAAGTCTCTTTTGTATGTGGGAATTTGCATCATTGTAAATCAAGATAAATTTTTTTTCATGATAGAAAAATTGATTTCAATATCAGTTTTTGTGGGTGCAAACATAAAAAATAATAAAATTGTATAAATTTATAAGAGCATACAAAAAATTTCAAGACTACAAAAATATTTTTAAGATCATATATATCCTACTAATAGTATACTAGTCTTATATTAGGGGAAAATAATACTCTCTTTCACATGCATGTTTTTAATAATAATAATAATAATAATAATAATAATAATAATAATAATAATAATAATAATAATAATAATAATAATAATAATAATAATAATAATAATAATAATAATAATAATAAATAAAATTTGGGCTCATAATGGCTTACTAGTTCGATCTCTTAAGCTGATGAAATTTATACATGATCCAATCAATGTGCCACAAAATGTCACTGATTATGCATAATGTTTATCACTCATAACTTTGTTTGCATAGGTAAAATGTAAGAATAAAATGAGTTTATATTTTTACATTTATTTTATATAGGTTTGGATAAAAACCCTCATTTTTTGTTACTATTTGTCATTAATCTACATAATTTTTATTAAGTAGAAAAAAATGTGATATTTAATTAATTTTGTATAAATATTTATGATGTTATAAGGTGATAATTAATACAATTTTATCATTATTGATTATGATATCTTGTGATGTTGTATATTTATCAATGTCACATGACATTTTATAGCATTTCCTCACATGAAAAATATTATTATCTTTATCAAGATGTTTGCATGTTTCAAGGAGATTTTGGATCTATTTTAGAAAGCCACTGAAAGAAAATTTAACATTTACAAAATATACTATCACTTTCATTGCTATTTTTAAAAGTTAAAAACATATTTATCAATACCATTTTTTAATCTAATTTTATTGATTTAAAAATTAGATTCAAGTACTTATGATTCTTTCTAATGCATAAAAATAAAAGAAATGGAAATGGATATATGAGAAATTTGAGAAGAAGGTTTTAGTTTAGTGTAATCAATAGCTATTTAAAAAATATTCTCTCACTTGTAATAATATTATTAAGGGTTAGAAAAGGTTCATTAATTTCATTTTTTATTTAATTTTATTGATTTAAATATTTATGATTCCTATGCATAAAGTCTCAAAGATTAAAATTGGTTATATGAGAAATTTGATAAAAGGATTTCAATTTGGTTTGGTGTAATCAATGGTTATCTCTTGAAGGAAGGTTGATTTTGATTAAATATATATTAAATTATATTTTAGTTTATTGGAATTCACTCACATTCCTAAAGTCATACTTATGGAATTAGGAAAAAAGTGTTTTAAATTTATATGGTTTGGTTGGAAAGATAAATGTGGAATTATCCTCGTTTAGTGGAATGAAATCTCTAAACCAAAATAAGATGGTGGCTAAGGTTAAGAAATATACATCAATTTGGGACGCATTAGCAATGAAGAGTATAAAAAAAGTGAGGCTTGGGAAGATACATGGGTTAGCTACGAAGGTTTTTAGAGGTTGCTAGTTGATTTAATTGACTAAGTATATATTAATGGTATTTAATTATTGGTAGACGATGTTGATTTTTACTTTATTATTATGTGAAAATATGGTTAAAAATTTGTCAGAGCATATAGATTTGATGAAGAATTTAAGGAGAGTTTTTTTTTTTTTGCATAAATAAAGATGAGTTATATCAAGATCATAAAAGAGGAGGATGAAATTACTTTTTTTAAAAAGCAAGGATTAGATAACTACATGGCTAAGCTTTGTTTTAAAGTTATGTTTTTAGATAATCAACAAGGGAAACTTGCTTGGTGGTGGTAGAGCTTGTGGAAAGTTAAAATTATATGTTTTTTCTTCTTTAGCTTGCTCTTAAAAGTCACATAGTCAATTGAAATAATCTATAAAGAAGGTCTAATCAGCGTCATTGGAGATGTTCCATATGCAGATTAGTTGAAAATATTGTGAATCATTTCCCACTTCACTATCCTTTCTCTAGAGAAGTTTAAATGAAAACATTTCTATTATAAGACCAATGTCGAATGATTTAAAATTGGTGAAAGGATTGTACTCTAAAGGATCATATGGCCCTCCCTTGTGTATTCTCTTCAGCTTTATGTCTGGCTATAAACTTTTTCATTTTCCAAGACAAGATATTATGAAGTTTAAAATAATTCATCATATAAAACATGCATATGAGGACATAAGGAATGCTATTTTAAAAAAAAAACCCTTCAAACCTGGGGCCAAAAATTTACATTGACAAAATTAAACCTTGAATTTTTTCTGATAGTGCATGTCAAGGTACTTCAAAGAAGATTAGGGTATGTTGTATCATTCAATTTTTTGATACACATGTTATCAAGTTTAAAGATGCTTTGGGATTAGGATTTAACAATTGGATAAAATTAAACTCTCTTCTAATATTTCTAAAAATAACTTCATATATGGAATGCAGATTTATAGTGATTCTCTTCTTGTTATTAACTGGATGAATAGAAAAAAAGAACCTTGTACCCTCCTACCAGAACCACTTTTCACACAAGGTAAGGATTGGAAATGTCAATGAGTTCTGTTGCAAACATATATATAGGATTGAATGCTCACCTTGATTCATTATCTAAAAAAGGACTAGAAATGAATGTTGGCAGCATAAACATCATTAAAATTTAAAATGCTATAAGATTTATGGATATTGCTAGATCGCTTCATGAATTATTCTTAAGGCCTGATGGGAGGTTTTTATTGGTTTGTATTTCATGTTTTTGTATTTTAATTCGGATAATTTTTGTCTTTTTGTGGTTAGAATTTCCCTTTTTTCTTCTGTTGTTCAGATTTGATAGTTGGTTGGCTTGTTTAATCTTTTAAAAAATTTAATACTTTTTGGCTGGATTGCATTTTCTTTTTTACTTTTTGACTGGTTCTAGCCTTTTGATTTTTAAAAAATCAAATTAGAATGTATTTATTTATTTTGATTGAAATATAAATATGATTTTTTCCTTACGAAAAATTTAAACAACATATTTTAAAATATGATGAGAAAACAGAATCCACATTCACAAAAGTTGGTTAAGTTTGGTATACATTTTTATTAGATATTTCATAAATTTAGCATTAATTATATGGTTGTCAATTAGTTCGATATGCAAATATAATTTTAAAATTATTGAAAAGGAAGAATTTGTCATAGGAAAGTATCATTTTTACTAAAATAAAAAGTTTATTTTATATAGTGGTATTTTCGTTTGTTGTTGTTATTGAAATTCTCGATATAATGGCGTTCAAAATATTGTGTTATTCTCAATATAATACCATTCTCGATATATTCTTGTTCTCAATATTAATATAATATTGTAAATCTTAATATAATGATATTTTTCATATATTTGTTTTTATTTAGGTACAGTTGTTTTTCAAGATACAATACATTACATGTAGCACGTTCATTAATCCCATGAAATTTGTTAGAAAAATAGATTTACAACAGTACACACTACTCCATCCCAGAAAGAACATTTACTCGATGCTTGATAAAAATTTGATGCAGTGTCTTGTGGAAGCATATACTATCCCAGAAAGAACATATACTCGATACTTGATAAGCTATTAAGAAGAGCTACGGCATCCTATAAACTATCAACAGAAAAATAATACTAAGATAGGACAGGTGCTGTTATGTTTAGTAAGGCTTTTGACCAATGTAATTCCCAGGAGGATCATAATTGCAAGTGATGAAGGTGTCACCGCTGTTGCAGATGACTTTGGCACACCCCACCCGAAGAGATTGCTTCCACACAATTTGAGTGTAGTGCCCGCACTTCTCATATCCATTGCAGGAGTGAGTGTGGTAATTGAAATCCACATCCTCTCCAATCCACGCGGCAACTGCATCCTTCGCCTGCCATGCACTTCCACTTCCCCAGAATATATTTTCACCGTATGGACCGTTTGAGTGCTGCAATGCACAGTCACCTCGTCTCTCACTCGCGTACTGCTCAGCATAGCTGGCAACTTTCGAATCCCACACAAGAGGAGGATCCCCCACCTTGGCCCTTGCTGCGTTTTGCGGCTCTACAAATTGTGCCTCTAAATCTTCTTCGTTTACAGCCTCCACGCCATTGTTTTCGTTGTAGTTTTGCAGACTACGGGCCTGACATGTTACAAATAACAGCATATAAATGAACAATGACACATGTGCTGACTGCACCGCCATTCTCTAAACTCTTTTGATGTTGGAAAAACAACGAGCTGCGTCGGGGTTTTATAGACAGAAAATTGAAGCAGAAGCCATGTGGAGGTACAGTTAGTTCTCGTGATTTCTGGTTTTTTTCCTCCTTGGAGATTGACATTTGTGGCCCACATAACGGAAATTTGCAAAAGGTCGAAAATTCGTATTCGACTACGACGAGTGACGAGGCGTTTAAATCTGTTTGTTCCGTTATTCCCCACGATTTCCGCCGTTTTTAAAGTTATTTCACGTGGGTAGAGCGTTGTAATATAGTCCAAATTAAAAGTATGAGAACTTGAGTGATATATTTAGTCCAAATTAAAAGGATAGCATCTTATCTTATCTGACTTTTCTGAATAAAAATATTCACAAATGCCCTCTCTGCGTAAAATATTGAGTCAGGAGGATGTGGTTTTCTTAGGGGAAGAAAAACATTAGGCGTACATGGTTTTCGGAAGGCTTTCTGACAGCAGGGTCCCATGCAAGGGGCTTCGCTTCCATTAATATGGGAAAGAGGGTTTTATGGATTTCTTTGGTTAAATTTTATTGTTTATTTAGAATATTTATTAAAATTTTTGAGTCAAGTGATTGTTTAGCGAGAATTTCTCCAGGGTAAGGAAGTAGTGAAGGGCATAAGGATTATTTTACCTACTCTTAAAACTTTACAAATTTTTATGTCAGTTGTCTTCTTTACATATGCTTCCCTCCAACATTTTTTTGTATAACTGTTTCTGTAACAAGAATATATATATATATATATATATATATATATATATATATATATATATATCACATAAAATCTAAAATAAATTTAAGCTAAATTTTGTAGTAAAAATAAAAAAAATTGCATGGGACTTAAAATAAATTAAAAACCCCTAAAATTTTTTAGTGGCAGCTGCTGAAAAATGTTTAGCTGGTCTCAACATGGGACCGGGACCTAAGGTCCTTTTCTCTCATTAGTTCATATGACCATTATTTCAGTGTGTTTTTTCACTTTTAAATTGTTAGATGTCGGTTTGCATGTTAATATACCCTTGGTTTGAATTAAAGGTATCCATAAATGAAAAATTAGTGAATTCATTTATTATTCGTATAAATTGATTAAACATTATGAAAAGTAAATATATAATTATTGAACATTTAGAAAAGTAAAGTAAGTAAATAATTTAATATTTAAGTATTTTTTATTTTTTAACAGATCATACATAAAATATATTGTAAACAAAATTATTATTTTTTTTTTCATTTTTTAAAAATATTTAATTTTAAAAACATGCACATGTGTATACACACATTAATAAATGTAAGATAAAAATAGACATGTGTGTGTGTGTGTTTTTATAACATGTGTCATGGATTTGTTAGGTTGATGTAATTATAATTGTAATGATTGATTTTCTAAGAAAATGACTTCACATCAAGTTTTATATATAAATAAATATATTTCTCTTTGTTTTATGGGTTTGCTTTTTTGATGTTATTTCTATTACAAATAGAAGACCTCTCGCAAAAATATTAGAGTTAAATTTCATATAAAAATTAATATATAAAATTTTTATTATATTTCATATTTCTCTTTTTGGTAACATGTATAGTAGGTTTATTAAGTTGATGCAATTTTAATTATAATGATTTATTTTTTAAGAAAATAATTTTACATCAAAATTTAACTATAAACAAGTATATTTTTCTTATTTTATGAAATTAATTTTTTATATTATATTATTTTTATTACAAATAAAAAATCTTTCATGAAAATATTAATAATTTATCTAACTACTTTCTAATTTAAGAAACATTGTTCATTAATTGACCAATCTTTGAATTTTTATATAGTAATTCATTCATCCACTTTTTATTAAAAAAACATCATTCATTAACTAACCAAGTTTTATATTTATTTAAAAAAAAAAAAAAACTTATCCAAGATTAGTTGTAAAATGTTCTACTCATACTATATTCTTCCAAAATTTTTTTATCTTAAACTATTAAAAATAAAAATTTAGTTAGCTATCTTGAACTTCTCCTTTATAATAATTTTATCAATTTCTCTAAAAAAGAAAAAGACAAAATAATTGAAAGACAAAGAAAATTATTACACTATCCCATTGTATGGTATATTTCTCAACTCAAAATAACTCAAAACTAAGATTATGTTAAATAACATTAATTTTTAAATTAAAGGTAATAATATATGTATATATCCCATGGAAAATATTACATAGATATGATGTTTTTAAAATTACAAGCATGAATATTAATATTAGGTACATATTGAATAGATTGGATTATAAAATATGTTTCTTTTGGAGATTTATAAAATTTTATATTTTATGTAGAATGTGTAGGATTATTTGTAACATTTTTCATTTAAAATCATTATCAAGGTTTAATCATATTAACAATATCACTGTTGTATCATAAGAGTATTTTTAAATATAAGTGCATGTACATATACATATTATGTATTTTTGTGAAAATGTTGTACATTATTGTAAAACTATGTTTAAAATGACATAAACCATGTATGTAATGATAGAAAATGATGAAAAATATCAATGAAATTGATTAATGATGTTATTAATATTTTTTCTATCCAACACACATATTTGATAAGTTTGGTCATTTTGAACATGATTATCAATATTAACATATAAGCTACATTAAACAAGTATATATATATATATATATATATATATATATATATATATATATATATATATATATATATATATAAATAATTAAAAAATATATAATTAAAGTATTCTAATGATAATATGTATTTGGAAAATATCAGTTTTATATATAACTAGATTTTACAATTCACCATGCCCAATTTACTCTCAATTTCATATAATAAGAATGCAAGTCACTCTCAATTTTTTGTATAAGAGTCTAATTCACCCTCAATCAATCTTGAACACATATTTTTATCTAAATTCAACACATTAATGTCCCATTCCTTACTTTAATACAAATATTGAAAAAATGATGTCTTTATTTTCTTAGTGGCTCTTTTGTTACCCAAATACAACAATTCATAATTTATCTGACTTGGCCTTAAGTCAAACACATATAGACTCTTTATTGATAAATATAAATCACCCTTAGTGACACTGTAACATCAAAATCTAGTAACTCACTAACATATTCACCTAGTGACATTCAAACATCACCCCTAATGTCAGTTTATAATGTATCATGTTAATGACACCCTAATTTATACATCTAATTCTCCCCCACCCACAAATGCAACTTTAAATATGCCTTGAATGTTCAAAATTTAAAAATAAAAATACAAGTGACACTAATTTGACTTACATCGACTTTAGGATCAAACCTTTAAGCATTAAAAAAAGATTTTGTGATGTTATGTGTGTATGTAATCAATGTTTGATATACTCTTATGCCACCAAATTAAATTATATCTAAGGATCTAATTAGGAAGTGTTACAATTAAATGATAACCTATTGATTTTAATGAAATTATTTTGATTTATTATAGATTTAGTTTGAGAAATAAAATAGAATTCATACATGTGTCTTGTTTGCTCTACAAATTCTATTTTTTAAAATAAATGATAATGACATATCATTGTATAAAAATGTTGGAAATGTGTCTCAAATTAATAATTGTGTTAAATGATCTTTATTAATTGAAAATATAGAGCTGAAAATATTGCACAATTTCAGAACCATGTCATTGAAAACCCTATTGACATCATTGGATCAATGTGTACATATTAAAAAATGTTACAATCCAAACTATAAATAAAGAGGCCTTTGACAAAAATAACATTAACAAATTATTTTTTTAGTTTTAGGGGATTTATTTACATCATTTAGGACCTTTAACCTATGTCCATTCATCTATTCAATTCTCAATTCTATCTCACTCCTACTCATTCTCCAATTTTTCTTACTTCTAATATTTCTTAGATAAATGTATATATATTAGATAAATGTATATGCTTATCATATTTCTAAAAATGTTAACATATCTTTACATATTCCTATTTATTTTAAATATCTTCAATTTTTTTAATATGTTTCAATTTTTTCTCAAGCATTTTCATGTCTCAACAAAGTTTCTAACATTCCAATTTTTTTTTTATCTCTTTTTTATAACACTTTTTAAATTACTTATATTTCCAACTCATCTATTTTAATAGAAAATATTTACTCTAAATTATTTTATGTTTAATTCTATTGTAAATCTCAAAATAAATATTATGATGCATACATTACATTCATGACT
Organism: Torreya grandis; assembly: GCA_037957365.1. Lineage (NCBI taxonomy): Eukaryota > Viridiplantae > Streptophyta > Pinopsida > Cupressales > Taxaceae > Torreya > Torreya grandis. The sequence continues at coordinate 431,757 of JARHVA010001251.1, read as the reverse complement.
TATAAAATCAAATTAAGATTATTTTTTATAAGTCTAATCTTTTTAAATGTTTTGACGATATTAAAATAATAAAATTAATAATTTATATGAAAAATAGACATCATTTGTATTTAATTTAAAAAAATTATAACTTATTTTTAAATTATTTAATGTTTCCAATCCATTTATTTTCTTAAACAATATTTATTATAAATTATTTTATATTTATTTTTATTATAAATTTTAAAATAAATATTATACGATATATTACATTCATGACTTACAAAATTAAATTATAATTATTTTTCATAAATCTAAAAAAATTAAAATATTAACATTAATAAGATAATAATTAATATTTTAGATTAAAAAAATAGACATCATTTTTACTTAATAAAAATTACAACTTTACACTTTCAGCTTCAATTTGAAGATCGATTTTATTTGAACATATCAAATGAATAAATTAATAAAGAGAAAAAATCAGCAAGATTTATTTTTTCCAAGGAAAATTTTAAATGTAACTCTATTAAAAATTTAAAAAAATGAATAAAGAAAAAAAATCAACGAAATTTATTTTTTCTAAGAAATTTTTTAAATGTAACTCTATTAAAAATTTAAAAAAATGACGATGATGTTTGTGGAGAGTAGAGGTACATCTTGCAGAATAACAGGTAAATATATTTGCATGTCAACCAAGGGTAATTAGTCTATAGAATATTGTTAGTTATATGTAATTTAATTTGAGTACTCTTTTTGGGTTTTATATTTCTATGTTGTACAGAAATGACAATGGTTTTTATTGAATTATAAACATTTTTATTTTGATTTAAATATATTTTGTTGATATAGGGATTTTGAAGTTTTTAATTAAATTTTATTATATTGTGTAGAAGTAAAGAAAAAGTGTCATCTTCATTAAAGTGGTATTATTTTTATTTATATATAAAATAATGATATTTTTAATATAATAGTTTTTTTGATATAATATTAATATATATATTTTTTTAATATAGTGGTGTTTTTGATATAACAATATTCTAGATTTTTATTATTATTAGATATGTTTGAAAGTATTATATGGAATTACTAAATTATATAAAATATCGATATTTTTGTTCATATTTCAAAATTAAATTATAATGAATTTATAATGTTGAGTAAGTATACCTTTAAATTAGTGAGCTTTTTTAGCTAAGCAATCATGAATAAGGGGTATTTACGCCATCAAAATCACTTAAGAAACGATCTTTGCTTTAATCACTTACTCTTCGTTTTGAGTATATAGAAAGATTTGTATCTTGATGGATGGATACAAACAACCATCATCCTCTCTAGTTAGATTACAACTCTTTCAATACATTGTTATTTTCAATATAATATTGTTTTTGATATATAATTGTTATCGATATCCCATTCTTTTCTATACAATGTTGTTCTCGATATAGTAATGTTGTTATTTAGATATAATAATCTTCTTGAGAGATAGTGCACAATGAATGACATAATCATTAATTTTTTTAGAATGATAGATTCACGGGAAACCACACTCATCCACTTATAACATAACAACACTAATTGAACATGAATGCAAAGCAAAATACATCACTTCAAAACATGATAAGAAAAAAATTTGAACATGAATGCAAAGAAAAATACATCACTTTAAAATATGATAAGAAAAAGATTTAAACATAAATGCAAAGCAAAAATACACCACTTCAAAATATGATAAGAAAAAGATCTTCACACTAATACAAATTAGTTGAATTTGATAAACATTTTTATTAGATGATTTATAAATTTAATATTTATTATATGATTATCAATTAATTTTATATTCATATATAAATTTAAGATGATTGAATATGAAGAATTTTTCAAATAACATAATTTTATTTTTATTTCTGTTACATGATGAGTTAGAGTTATATATTCTTAATGTTTAAAAATTAGAAGAATAAATTAATTATATTATTTGAAGCAGATTTTTAATTGCATGAAGTGTTAATGTAGATATATAACTTAATTTTTCTACAATTTTTTTATAAAAATAAAACAATTAAATTTTTCTTAAAAAAAAATGATACATGAAATAATACTGAAATACTAACTTCTACATTAAATTAATATTTATATAAAAACATTCAAATCTAATATATTTAATTTATCATAAAATTAATAATATTTATCCTTATTTAAATTACATTCAACTTCTAACTTCAAAGTGAATAATTTTTATATTAAATAGATATCATATTAGTTACAATCAAAAACATAATTTTAGTTAACAAATCAACATTTTTTAAACTTCTAATTATTATTATTATTATTTTTTTTTAATTTTTTAAACGATCTCATATGACCATTATTTTTTTTTCCTTTTCAAACAAAAATCCCAAAGTTTTAAAGTGCCAACTGGTAAAGTAGATGCTTTAGTTTAAGCATCCAAATGGGTAAATGTGTAATTGTTTTCGTTGTAGTTTTGCAGACTGCGGGCCTGACACGGTACAGTTACTGCATTATGCGGCTCGTGATTTCTGGTGGTTTCTGCCCCCGCACGGCCCACATAACGGAAATTTACGACAGAAAAATTAAATATTAGCTGCTTTGGAAAAGGTCGAAATTAGTATTCAACTATCAAGAGTGGCAAGGCGTTTAAATCTGATTGTTCCCCAGGATCTCCGCAGTTTTTAACGTTATTTCACGTGGGTATAGAGTGGTAATGCAGTCCAAATTAAAGTATTCATGGGATAGTATCTTATCTACCTTTATTAATGAGTAGATGTTTATGTTCGAGTCACGAGGATGCGGATATCGTGTACATACTTAAAATGGACCCTATGTATTTATTAGTTTCTAAGGGTGGACTATTACCTTTAGAGTGTTAATTCGAATGTATTATTTTACATACTTAAAAAGTGTGTATAGATAAGTTGTATGGTCTTTAATATGATATATAAAATAATTTCATTTTATGTTTGTTTATTGGTTGGAAGATTTATATGTTATTTTTGGTTTTATTTAAATGAAAGTACTTATTTTGTTATAACATTTTAATAATAATATTTTAGTTTTAATTTTGATAATGGTAATGGATTTTTTTGTAAGGGATGGGTAATGTATTTGTTGACACCTACGACATAATAAATTTCTTTTAATGTTGTCAGTTGTAATAATAAAAAAATTAATCTTGATTCTTGTAAGGGATGGGCGGAACACAAGGAATAAAAACACGCCTTGGCTCTTCCACAATTCTCAGAGTTTTTGTCCTTTCCTATGCACAGCGTCTCTATGAGATCACCTAGTTACCTATCAATGGAAGCAAGACAGTGTTCCATCCCACATCTAGTAAGGGAAATGCAGTTCCATGACAGTTATCTTGTTGAAACCACTATAATTCATGGTAGGCACCTATTTACATTTTGGATTCCTTTGTCATTCATATACACAACAACAACTTTGGTATGAGGGTGGTGCCAGCATAAGAAGTGGTGGTGTTGCAATGGTGGTGATCTTTTCTATGCAAAGGATGATGGCTTATTTGTGCATCTGCTAAGATATATTAAAGTTTAAATATTAATTGGCAACTTAAGGTATTTGGTTTCCAGGGTCACAAAATCTTCCAAGCTTCTCAATGTGAAAGATTTTAAGGAAGGGCAAGACATCAAAATATCTCTATTATTCACCCTAATTTTGAGGATTGCCATTTAAAAAAATATATATTTAGCCTTTTTTGTATGTTTGGATTAAAGACACAAGTTTTAAGTGCCAGGGATTTGAGAGCTATGACAATTTGATCACCGGTATGTTCTTTCGCACTTGCAATACATATTACAGTAATAAGGTATTGTATTTTGTTTTGAAAATAATTTTTGTAGCTATTTTAATTTATTAATTACTCACATTTTACTCTGTCGATCCAATAAAATATTCTTTTTGGGTAGCATTTTTTTAAAGTTATTCATTTTCGATTATGTTACCCAATACCTTATATAGAGTATTTTGTTTTGGATTTATAGTAATAAGATAATTGATCTAAGTTCCTTGTGCTATTGTTGAATGATAAAGGAAGATATCTAAGAGCTATGGTTGGCTCAAAATTGATTTTAATGGATTTCATCATTTATCTTTTGATGGGTGTATACAATCATCATTGTCGCATCATGTCAAGGACGACTCCAAAAAAATAGACAAAATTTTCTATTATTTTTTGTTGTTTACCATTTTAAATGTCGAACAGGGCATTGATGCTCTTATTTGTTATAGGTCAATGCATGTTGGGTGCTAATAAGGATGGGCCAATTGTAGCCTTTCCATGAAAATTATTTAGTAGTTCTATCTCAGACCCCAAAATTCATGGGATTGTGTAGTTTTTTTAAATTTATAAAGCATTTTGTTCACTTTTTATTAGTTGGGGATGGTGGTTTTCTATAGCCAAATTTTTATTCTTCTTATTCATTCTTTGGCGGGTTATAGTGAAATAGGTTCCAAATAAAACTGAGCTTTTGGTTTAGAAACTTTCTTTTCAGAGGTTGGTTATAAAAATGGCATAAGATTTTAAGGTACGTATCCACGACACAATGGGGTGTAAATGAATACTTGATATTTATTGGAAGTGTTGTTCCATACATGGGTTATGGACCAACTCCCTATAACATATCATTTGGAGCAAACATGCCACCATATATGTATGCATCATAATGATATATGCAAATTTTTTGTTCCTCCTCTTCAAAGGTAAAGTGTTCTTATATCAAATTATCAAAATTGTTATTGAAATGAATATCTGTGTGAATGTAGTGTCAAAATTGTTTCTAATTGTAGATATTTTTATTTCAAGGATTATATGGGCTATGGAATGGGTATTCACAATTCTTGACATGTAATGAGTGGAGAGGAGTTTGAATCTAGAAAGCTGATTTGATGAAGAAGTGAGAACATGAGTGATGATATAACAACATGTATTTTTAATTTTTTTTAAAACTTTTATTTAAAAAATAAATGAGTGTCAATATTTTTAATTTATTGAATTAATGATAAAATAGAGTAGGGTTGAAAAGATGAATGTACATTTTAGTTTTTGAATATTTTCCATCAAAATAGAATGGACAAGTTTTATATACTAATATATTTCCTCAACCTCAACTTTTCAATGCATTATTATATTTGGTTGAGTAAGATATATTTCACATTTTGAATTGATTTTTGTGTTGAGTTCCATTTTGTATTATAGTTGGCATCCATACCTAATTTCGGTTTGTTGCTCCCTTTTTTTATAATTATGATTTGTTTAGTGACATGCCATATATAATAGAGAAGACTATAGCAAATGATCACAAGATGTTTTTCCAATTATTTAATAAATTATAAACTAGTCTCTTAAACTAAAAAGAGAATCATAAGCTACAACCATCAACAGTTGAGATGAAAGGATACATAAGTACAATGAGGAAATCAATTTGAGATTACAAAATAAATATATATTTGTATTATTGAAATAAAATGTAGATGAAATATTTTGAAACTTGTTAGGTGTCTTACTTGAGTTCTATGAAATTGGTCTATTTAAATTCTGGTATTTTCTAGGTTATTTTAGTGCATTTTTGGTTGAAGGTTATTTAACTATTATATAGTTTTTTGATGCCTAAGGAAGAATTTTATCACTATTTGATTTGATGTAGAATTTATAAAAATGGATATAAGGATAGTCAATATGAACTGTAATATTGAGTGCATTTAATTTTTTTTAATAGAAAATATAGATATCTTTCAGAGTCTACAATTTTAATTGGTTGTGTATGTGTTTTAATTAAATTGTAAATAGGGGATAAAAATCATCCAAGTGAAATGTAAAATACATAATTCCATGAATTTTGTATATTTATAATTAATTAGGAATTTTAGAAGGCTATGCTTCCATAAAAATAGACTAAGAGCATGATTATTTGGTAGGAAATATTCTTAAGATCTCTAGATTACATGATTTATATATGAAACTTCCAATATGGGAAATATTAAAAATATGATATTTCTGATTAGAGAGACTCACTAGTGTAAATTAAGAGTTATCATAATTATAGAACACATCATAATCCACTCAACTATAAACACAATAGAATGACATTATAATAGTGTACCCTAGATAGATATATAGGGGGTTTCCTCCTTCAGTCAAGGGTCCCTATATAGAGATTTGTAAAATATAAAAAATTACAAAGCTAAGCACCATGGATATGAAGCCTTGACTAGAAAACAAATTTACCTATCCATGGGAATATGGTCCCTAGATTCAACACAATATGGTGCTCTTGATTCACTTCAACTATAGTCTACAACTGCAATAAGTAAAAGGTGCATGACATTTGAATATTTTAATGTTCATTTTCAAATAACTACCCATTAAAATTATAAACCTATTTGCACATATTGATATGATACGTGTTATACCATTGATAATAAAGCAATCTCAAATAAGATCATTTTTGGATTTTATTTAATAATGTTATTTGAATAAGCCTAAAAATTATTTGTGCTAGAAGAAATGGGAATATATAGTCAACTATATGGCATTAAATGAAGGCTTGAAAATGAACAACATTATAAACACCCAAATGTCTATGTCAACTATAATTTTAGCATATATTTTCAACTATATAATCACTAAGTAGTCTTAAGAGCTAAAAGGACTGGTGTAATTTTGTACCTTTTTGGGGGAAAACAAGATCTATGGACTTGTTAAGAATGGTCTTGATAGGAATGGATAACTTCCCGTATGACCAAGACCAAGGTATTTTTCACCAATAATTAGAGTGATGTTTACATGAACATAAGCATAATTTAAACACTTGTAAGTTCATTTTCATGTATTTAACATTTTTGTTTAGTCTTAAAGATTAACATATATGATCAACTATCTATTCACTGATATGGATGTGGAAGAATAAAAATTTAATTGATGTTTCTTATGCTGGGGTCATGTTTTGTAGTATAGTTATTTTACTAAAGTAGTTTTAAGAGCTGAAAGGACTGGTGTAATTTTGTACTTTTTTTTGGAAGATAATATTTATGGAGTTGTTAGGAATGGTCTTCATAGGGATAGCTCCAAAGTTAGCCAAAGAATTCATTGGATAATTAGTTTCATGATAGTTGTGGAAGAAAGAAATGTCATAAAAGGAGATTAATAACATGGAAAACATCTTGAATTATTGAATTGAGCTACCTCTGATCAATTATTCTCATTTTAGCAATGTTGATAATAAAGAGAGAATCGCCTTTGATAAATAATTTCTTGAAATTTGAATCATTCATGGTTCTCAAACCTTCAATAAGAGTTAGATATTTAACCCAATTATTTGAATACAATGGAATGTTAAAGGCAAAACATGAAATTTATCATTCCATATTATCTTTGGAAATTTATCATTCCATATTATCTTTGAAATTGACGCCTCCACCAAAAAAACATGGATTAACTTTGGATGCCCCATCAAAATTTATCTTGACACAACTTTTGCTCAGAGGCTTCCAAGAGGCCAATAACTCTTTGTTAATTTTGGAAGGGAGGATGAAGTTGCTTTTTAGTAAATTATATTTAAGAGAATATGATGATCTTCTTCAGTGATATTATTTTTATGAGTCAAAACTTTATCCTTAAAGACATCTTGAATGAATGCCTTTATTTTAAGTCTGAGTAACTGTTCAAAGAGGGATAGGTTTCTTGAATATTATTACTTATTTCTTTATATAAGCTCCAAATGATAGGATACGAGGCCATATCCAAATACATCTACGTTGATACCCTCATTTTGTCTAGTTAATCGAAAGTACCTAAATAGATCCATATGCAACCAAAAGTCTGTTCATTTTCTTTAAAAATAAAGACTAAATTCTCTAGGTAAAAGAGCAATGGAGGATACAGTTCAAGTACTCAAAGTTATCTTTACATAATATTCACTACACCCCCCCTAAAACCTATCCTTTGGAATTTTTCTTGGAATAGATTTTCCTTCTTCATGACAAAACACAAATTTATGTTAGCTTTAGGAAGACCTGAAGGGATTCCTACTTTTTACAAAATCCATAAAGGTGTATTAATATGAAATGTTAACTTATTATAGATTTTTTTCACCAAAAAGATGTTGGAAGGATCTCCAAAATATTTTAAGCCATCAGTCTCCACTAAGCTACTGATATTGTGAGAGTCTGAAAAGAATTTGGAAAAAATTAGAAGATCATAGGGACGGTTGGTAGTAGAAAGACTTAGATTTTTTCATTTTCTCTGAATGCCCCATACACTTTGGGATTAAACCCTATAATTACAAGTTAGTGATCCTCATAGGTTTGAAAAAAGGTCTTCTAAAATTTTAAAGGAAGGATGATTATAAAGAGGGCCTATGATAGACCAAACATCCTTCCAAAAGTTAACATATCTACCATTTTTAATATCCTAGCATAGGGAGTTAGAGACAAGGTCTCTACATTTCCCAAGGAAGTTAAAAATGTGAAAGACATAAATCCAACCCTATTATTAAAGATATAGGCTAGATCATATATGTTATCAAGATACTTTCTGTAGAGCAAGATGCTCTAAGTGATATCTTCATCATGATCAATTTATCATAGAAGTTTTATTCCTAGAACTACATTCATCTTGAAATTTTTTATAATTCCAACCCCACATTTTGATTTGGGCAAGTATACCTTTACCCATCTCATTATATCACTTTTCTCAAATTCAGAATGACCATTCCACACAAAAAAACATAATTTTAGTTAATCTAGATTTCACACTAACTGGAGCTTCTGATATTAACATTATATAGATTGGAATTTCTTGGAGAATAATTGAAATGATTAAATTTTTCTTTCCCAAGATATATAGTTTCCTTTCCAATAATCCATTTTAAACAAGAAGTTTGTGGTTATATTGTCCAAAAAATATTTTTCAGCTGCCCATAAAAGAGGGGGATCCCAAAGTATTACAAGGCAATGTGTGGAGGAAGAAATTTTTAGATTTAAAAATGTTATTCTCATAACCAAAACCATGAAGATACTTATTTAAAATTTTATTCAACGTTTTAGCTTTCCAAATGTGACTAAAGTTTCCCAAAATTACATCATCCACAAATTGACCATAAGATAATTTTACTTTCTCATTAATATTTAAGTTGCTAATGGGATTTAATGATTTTTCCTTTGAGAAAGACCCCATGATTATACCATGATGATAAAGATCTAGGGATAGATAGTATCTCCTCAATGGAAACCTATTAAATTGTGTAAAAATCTAGAAACTACTCCATTCACAAGAATAGAAAACGTTAGAGTAGAAACAAAAATAATTGATCCAATCACATCAAGCCTCTATGAACCCCATCATTCTTAATAATTTTGGAAAGAAAACTAAAGATAACCTTATCTATATTTTTCTGATATCATTTTGATGATTTTTGTCACTTCCTTCTTAAATTTAGTTGATTGAATTAGCTTGTGGAAAATAACAACTCCATCTAAGATTTGCCTATTTTGGAAAAATCCATATTGTTGTTATGAAATATGAATAGAATGAAGGATTTTTAGATGATTAGCCAAGACTTTGAGATAATCTTGTAAATGGTGTTACACATAGATATAGATATGATGTTGCCTAAAGATTTTGTGTTATCTTTCTTGTGGGTTAGAGCTATACAAGTGCAATTAAAACCCTTCATACATTTTCTCAAAGATTTGGATTCATTGGTAGCTTTGGGAATACATATAATGAAATTAGTTAGAGGTTTGCATAGTAGAATAATATATCATAGAAATGATAACAAAGATAATAGATCCAAAATAATAATGGATAGAAGAGTAGAATGCTTGATAAATATAATTGAGCCACTTTAAGGTGGAAACCTCCACAATAATGCAATAATAGAAAAAATTTCAATATGATCATCAAATATTGACTAATACCTCCTATAAATACTTTATTAGCTATGTTTAGTCCATTTACTAAACTTAATAAGAACATAGATAAACACAATGAGATAATATAAAATGTATGTAAACCACAAGTCAACCACACATATCCCTAGACACACTATAGTTAAGGGTAGAGCATGCCCCTCCCCTTGAGAATAATGTTTTCCTCAACATTGAATCAACCCCAGATGTTCTTGTAAGAATGCTTCATCCTCCCATATTGCACATTCACAATGCATATTCTTCCATTTGATACAATGCTCCTTATTCACTTTGGTCCATAGTTTATTAGTGTGCATTTGAAGTATCTCTTCAGGTACCATAATAACCCTACCTTCCTCATCCAATTTAGGTAACTTAGTTTTAGTAGAAACTCTGTGTCCAATTATCTTCTTCAAGAAAGATACATGGAATACCATATGTATGTGAGTGGACTATGAGAATTATAGTTTGTATTCAACACTACCATTTTTTTATGAGACATGATAAGGGCCATAATATTTATAAAATAACTTTTATCTTTTTTTTGGTTACTTCAGAGACATCTACTTATATCACTATAATCATACAAAGACCCAATCACATATGTCAAAATTCCATTCATTACAATCTTGATTCACTTGACAATTTGTTTGATTATGTGTCATGGATAAATTTTATCGTAAATTGGTGAGTAACTCATGTTGATTACGAATGTGTTCCTCAACTTCTTAAACCTTGGGAAAGGCCTTCAAGGTTGAAGTGTTGGATAGGGGGCTGATATCTATACAAGGAAACAAAGGGAGACATTTTAGATCAATTGTGAACAAAATTATTATACCACCATTCATAAAGTAGTAGCCAATGAACCCATTTATCATGTTTGTCAGAAACATAAAAAATGGAGATACTCTTCTAGATAATTAAACATCTATTTATCCACTAAATTTAGGATGATAGGATGAGCTATGAGCTAACTCAGTGCTAAGCATGCAAATAATTCAGTCTAAAAATTAATAATAAAATATGGGATAATGATCACTTACATTGATGTTTGGAGTACCATGTAATTTATGAAATGTATTGAGAAAAGAAAAATATATTGTACTAGCAATAAATGGTTGTGATAAGGAACAAAAATGAGCATACTTGGTGAGTCGATCCACAAATAACATGATATCATTTTTACCTTAAGAACATGGTATTCCATTAATGAAATACATGGAAACCTCCTCCCAACACTAGCTAGGTTTGGATAAAGCTACAAAAGACTTGGGGTGTTAATGGTTTTGCCTCTATTATGATGACATACCATGCATTCATCCACATGTTTCTCGACATCACCCTTGAGTCTTTTCCAAAATAAATCTTATTTGTTTCTATGATATGTTTTCAAAAATATGTCTACAAACATGTGATCACAACGTCACCAATTTTTTATTTTTAAATGGATGAATTTAGGTCACCTTCTATGTGATCACCAATTAGGTCTGAAGTGGATTTTGTGTACAGAGCAAGTGTGATAGATATGGACAACACAGAGCCAAGAAGGATGGTATTTTACCTTGCGAGATTGCATCCTATGTTAGTGGTGAATTATATACCTATATGTTGAAATGATGAATGGGATATCATGAATTTTGCCCAATGTGCATGGTATTTAGTAAAATATATCAAATATTGCAATTCTTTACAATTGATGACCTGAATTAAATTATTTCAAGGCTTGAACATCATATGTTGAGTATAGATCAAAGGGTGTGTTCACTCAAATATGCACTAAAATTATTTGTTTCAACCATTTTGGAAGTCCATAGGACAAACTAATTACCATTGGATGAGGCTTTCAAATTACTATAGTCTCAATTACAAATACCATCCACTATCATGGAAGAATGAAACTTTTTACAAGAATTATATTTCTTAGAAATGCATGTTCATATGTGTGTGGATTTATGGATAGTGCAGGGTGTAGAAGCCAAATATTAGATGCATGTATTTGGATATACTCTCACAACACTTTCATCAACTTGGTAATACACTAGGAATTCAAATGTAAGACAAAGCATTGATTGCAAGTTCAACAAGATTTCATCCATACTTTTGTTTTTCAAGATGAGAATCATTTGGTATAAAACACTATACATAAGTTGAAAATATTTTTTATGTTATGGGTGATCATAAGAATTAAGTACTAAAATAGACTCATATTCACAGCAAGAAGCAACTCGAGATTTAAATATACCTATCCAAAATTACAAGGAAATCAATAAAAAGGTGTAGGTTTTTATCAAACAATGTAATAAGATCATAGATGTTGAAGAATTGATAGAGTCCACTAATGATGATGAGGGATTAAATTTGAATGGATTTTTTAAATAGACCAAAATGAGGAATAATAGCTATAAAATTTTTGATATTGAGGAGCAAGGAGGACACAAAACAATGGAAGATTCCATTCCAAATGGTTTCAAAAAAATATTTTAGGAGACCGTAAATGAGTTGGTATTAAATATTGGAACATAACCAACACCAAAGTTTGAAATTTAGGTGGCTAATGGACACAAAATGAGACTTTAGAAGCATTATAATTACCATGATATTACCAATATGTTTTTCCAACAAAATTCATAGAGGTAAAATGGGTACACTCTTCTTTAGGTGAAATGCACATAGAACTAAAGGAGTGCACATGGGGTGTGAAAAAAGTGACCATATAGGAAAAATCCAAATATGAAGTTGAAAGTAAACGTTGAAATCCATCGCATGCAAGACACATGCATTATATACATGGTAGAAAGAGAAGATTGGGTCAGTCTAATGGTAGTGCAACCTAATAAGTCTAGGTAAATTTGTTGGTAGTGCAAGACACCAATCTTTAACTTCTAGGCATAAAGGATACATAAGTACAATGAGGAAATAAATTTGAACTTGAAAAATAAATATATATTTGTATTATTGAAATCAAATGTAGATGAAATATTTTGAAACTTGTACGTGTCTTACTTGAGTTCTATGAAATTGGTCTATTTAAATTATGCTATTTTCTAGGTTATTTTAGTGCATTTTTGGTTGAAGGTTATTTAGCTATTATATACTTTTTTGATGCCTAAGGAAGAATTTTAATACTATTATATTTGATGTAGAATTTATAAAAATTGATATAAGGATAGTCAATATGGACTGTAATATTGAGTGCATTTAATTTTTTTTTTTAATAGAAAATATAGATATCTTTCAGACTCTACAATTTTAATTGGTTGGGTATGTGTTTTAATTAGTTTGTATGTAGGGGATAACAATCATCCAAGTGAAATGTAAAATACATAATTCCATGAATTTTGTATTTTATAATTAATTAGGCATTTTAGAAGGCTATGCTTCCATAAAAATAGACTAAGAGCATGATTATTTGGAAGGAAATATTCTTAAGATCTCTAGATTACATGATTTATATATGAAGCTTCCAATATGGGAAATATTAAAAATATGAAATTTCTGATTAGAGACACTCACTAGTGTAAATTAAGAGTTATCATAATTATAGAACACATCATAATCCACTCAACAATAAACACAATAGAATGACATTATAATAGTGTACCCTAGATAGATATATAGGGGGTTTCCTCCTTTAGTCAAGGGTCCCTATATAGAGATTTGTACAATATAAAAAATTACAAAGCTAAGCACCATGGATATGAAGCCTTAACTAGCAAACAAATTTACCTATCCATGGGAATATGGCCCCTAAATTCAACACAATATGGTGCTCTTGATTCACTTCAACTACAGTCTACAACTTCAATAAGTAAAAGGTGCATGACGTTTGAATATTTTAATGCTCATTTTCAAATAACTACCCATTAAAATTATAAACCTATTTGCACATATTGATATGATACGTGTTATACCATTGATAATAAAGCAATCTCAAATAAGATCATTTTTGGATTTTATTTAATAATGTTATTTGAATAAGCCTAAAACTAATTTGTGCTAGAAGACAGGGGAATATATAGTTAACTATATGGCATTAAATGAAGGCTTGAAAATGAACAACATTATAAACACCCAGATGTCTATGTCAACTATAATTTTAGCATATATTTTCGACTATCTAATCACTAAGTAGTCTTAAGAGCTAAAAGGACTGGTGTAATTTTGTACCTTTTTGGGGGAAAACAAGATCTATGGACTTGTTAAGAATGGTCTTGATAGGGATGGATAACTACCCATATGACCAAGACCAAGGTATTTTTCACCAATAATTAGAGTGATGTTTACATGAACATAAACATAATTTAAACACTTCTAAGTTCATTTTCATGTATTTAACATTTTTGTTGAGTCTTAAAGATTAACATATATGATCAACTATCTATTCATTGATATGGATGTGGAAGAATAAAAATTTAATTGATGTTTCTTATGTTGGGGTCATGTTTTGTAGTATAGTTATTTTACTAAAGTAGTTTTAAGAGCTGAAAGGACCGGTTTAATTTTGTACTTTTTTTTGGAAGATAAGATTTATGGAGTTATTAGGAATGGTATTCATAGGGATGGATAACTTCCCACATAACCATGACCAGGTTATTCTTCACCAATACAATATAGTTATGTTTACATGATCCTAAGCATAATTTGAACACTCATAAGTTTATTTTCATGTATTTAACATTTTTGTTGAGTTTTGAAGATTAGCAATATCTTTGTCTTATTGAGAGAATGATTCCTTTGAAAATACCTTTGTGCATGTTTCACTGGACTTTTTCTAAAGAAAAACATATCGATGTCAACCAATAAATGAATGAAAGCCTAGTAAATTTTTTGAATCTCTATTTTTGTAAACTAGGAAATGCTAGTATTAGAGGCCCAAAGAGCATTAAAAATATGATTATTTTCTACAAAATTTTACAACTAGAACATATTTAGGTACACTAAAGCATAATTTTCCCAAGAAATTATCCAATTGATCAAAATTAATCATAAAAATAATTTGTGATAACATTCAAATAATTGGAGTGGTCAACATGAATTTTAAATGATAAATATTAACATTTGGTAGGGATAGTACCCCATTGAATGCCTTTAGATAGTTTTTGATAACCTTTAGATAAAAAAAGTGGTGAAAGTGAATTTTAAATGATAATCATTAACATTTGGTAGGGATAGTACCCCATTTAATGCATTTAGGTGTACTTTTCATCCATGTATTTAGTTTTGTCATGAACAACTTTTTGATCATTCTGGTTGATGCATTTAAAATCACATTTGCAAGTTGTTTATTTCAATTTATATTTTTTGGGTAGAGGTATCTAACTATTCATGGTCATAGTATATAGCAATTGCATGCTTCACAAATGTATCTAAAAGGATTATATAAGGGATATGATTGGCAATGGTACTGACACGGTGTTGCCAAAGTGAAAAAAGGTATGTTATGCTTCTTCAGTCTTGTTAGGAGATCATGTTATGGTTTAGAATATCTATGGAATTGATTTTGCATGAATTATCCCCATAGTTTTTCTTTTTATATGTTAATTATTACATGTCTAGTTCTTCAAGCTTTAAATTCCCCTTTTAAATATTTTTGGCATACTACTTACATAATTTCATTCATTAATTTTTTTTAAAAAATAATAAAATATAAAGTGAGCTAATGAGTCTATAATATATTGTTTATGATGTTCTAGCATTGTGATTTTGACACATTTTATCACTAGGTTTTTTTTTTTTGTCATGTGGTGGGAGGAGTTTTGATAATTGCAGGGCTTTACTTTGTGCTATGGGAAAAATCTAAGCATTAAAAAAAACCAAAAAAAAGGAGTGAAAATGGAATATGACTACAACATTGAATATTGCATAGTTGAAATCAAGTAGCCTCTCTTAACAAATGAAGCATATTGTTAGCACTAATTTCACTTAGATTCAGAGATTTCTCACTAGTAGAATGAAACAAATATGTAGATAAAACTCAAATAAACAAGATAAAAAAGCCTCCCTTTCTCTATTTTTTAATTTTTAGTATGAGCTTATTCAAATCCATTTTGGCCAACTCCAATAATTTCAATTGAATTATACCTAATGGCATTCTAATTTAAGGGAGTGAAATCCCTGACAACACATATATTGACTAACAAAATGGCCCCAAAAGTGCCATTAAATACCATGATGGATGTCAAAACTTTGTTTTTGAATAAATATGTGTATTCAAGGATATGTTTACTCTGTAACCATGGTATTCACTATAGTAAAATTACAAGATGATATCATACATAACTAGAGGTTACTAGAAAGGCCCGACCAACCTGAATGTCTACATTACTTGAAAATAGGTGATTGCAGATTTGGTAATGTTTTCTAATATCACCACCCAAAAGAGATATTTGAACAATCATCTAAAAGCATGCTTAACCCTATTAGTCTCATAGTGCATTATGCAAGTGCCTTTTATCTAATATTTGATACTTGCTTTTGCATATTTTATCAACAAATTGACATCTACTTTAAATTTGTGAGAACTTGTTTAATTCATATTAAATTTGACCTAAACTAAATATATATCATTATTTTATAATCACATATAATTAACCTCTACATAGAACCATAAAATCTACCATTTGCTTCCCATTGGTACTTGGTGATCTATACCCATGCTATTTTTTAAATTACATTTTTCAATTTTCAAATAGATTTCCTGCCTGAAGTTTACCTAAATTGTTAATATTAGTGTTTAGACATCTCAAAATATCAACATTATGGTTTAGACAAGCTCTTTTTCATAACTAGCTAGGATTATTTCTTTCTTATCAAATATTCTAATTTTTATTATCAATTTTTGACATATGTTTCATAATATTCTAATGATTTTGAATCCTATTTTTATCTTTATTAGTCCTTATCAAGGTAGGATTATAGGAAACATTTTTATATTATCCTATGTTATCTTGAACAGATGAGGAAATTTAAAATGATATATTATTTTAATAATTACAAAGTTTGGTATATAAATATTGAAATAGTATTTAAACATATTTCATTTAGTTGTTAATGGTTAGTTTATTTATTTATTTATTTTCATTTTTATATCAGTGTATACATTAATTTTTAAAATGTTCTCTTGCTATATTTTTTTGGCAAGAATATAGTAGCATTTACTATAAACCTTGTCTTACAGTTATTGCATAATTTGTCTTAAAATAATGGCACCTGTAATTTTTTGTTATTTTTGATAGATAATAATAAAGTAAATGGGACCTTTACCACATGGTAAAAAAGGATTTGGATAGAATATCAAAGAAAGATAGACAAAATAAGCCTTCATGATAATAGATGGAGATGGCCAAAAAGCCAAAAAGCCAACAAGCCAGTTACAATAGAAAAGACCAAAGAATTAAAGTCTAAAAGCTACACAACCTAAATCTATCCAGAAGTGCTAAAGGGAATCACCATCAAGGAACCACTCTTAGGAATTAGGAAGACACAAAAATAAGAAGCCTTGGTCATTGATCACTAGAATATACTTCAAGCACTAAGACTAAAATACCCACTCCAAAATCTAGAACACTGCATCTATTGACAACAACTTGAACAAATGAGAAGTTGTGAATCGGTAAACTCTTATCTAATTTATTATCTACATTATTCCCAAGGAGGGGGCCCTCATATTTCTAATATTCATTAGAAGGAAGGTGAAGAGCTCCAAAGTTAGCCAAAGAATTCATTGGATAATTAGTTTCATGATAGTTGTGGAAGAAAGAAATGTCATGAAAAGAGATTAATAACATGGAGAACATCTTGAATTATTGAATTGAGCTACCTCTGATCAATTATTCTCATTTTAGCAATGTTTATAATAAAGAGAGAATCACCTTTGATAAATTTCTTGAAATTTGAATCATTCATGGTTCTCAAACCTTCAATAAGAGTTAGATATTTAACCCAATTATTTGAATACAATGGAATGTTAAAGGCAAAACATGAAATTTATCATTCCATATTATCTTTGGAAATTTATCATTCCATATTATCTTTGAAATTGTCTCCACCAAAAAAACATGGGTTACCTTTGGATGCCCCATCAAAATTTATCTTGACACAACTTTTTCTCAGAGGCTTCCAAGAGGCCAATAACTCTTTATTAATTTTGGAAGGGAGGATGAAGTTATTTTTTAGTAAATTATATTTAAGAGAATATGATGATCTTCTTCAGTGATATTATTTTTATGAGTCAACACTTTATCCTTAAAGACATCTTGAATGAATGCCTTTATTTTAAGTCTGAGTAACCATTCAAAGAGGGATAGGTTTCCTGAATATTATTGCTTATTTCTTTATATAAGCTCCAAATGATAGGATACGAGGCCATATCCAAATACATCTACCTTGATACCCTCCTTTTGTCTAGTTAATCAAAAGTACCTAAATAGATCCATATGCAACCAAAAGTCTGTTCATTTTCTTTAAAAATAAAGACTAAATTCTCTAGGTAAAAGAGCAATGGAGGATAAAGTTCAAGTACTCAAAGTTATCTTTACATAATATTCACTACACCCCCCCTAAAAACCTATCCTTTGGAATTTTTCTTGGAATAGATATTTCTTCTTCATGACAAAACACAAATTTATGATAGTTTTAGGAAGACCCGAAGGGATTCCTACTTTTTACAAAATCCATAAAGGTGTATTAATATGAAACGTTAACTTATTATAGATTTTTTTCACCAAAAATTTGTTGGAAGGATCTCCAAAATATTTTAAGCCATCAGTATCCACTAAGCTACTGATATTGTGAGAGTCTGAAAATAATTTTAAAAAAATTAGAAGATCAAAGGGATGGTTGGTAGCAGAAAGACTTAGATTTTTTCATTTTCTCTGAATTCCCCATACACTTAGGGATTAAACCCTATAATTACAAGTTAGTGATCCTCATAGGTTTGAAAAAAGGTATTCTAAAATGTTAAAGGAAGGATGATTATAAAAAGGGCCTATGATAGACCAAACATCCTTCCAAAAGTTAACATATCTACCATTTTTAATATCCTAGCAGAGGGAGTTAGAGACAAGGTCTCTACATTTCCCAAGGAAGTTACAAATGTGAAAGACATAAATCCAATCATATTATTAAAGATATAGGCTAGATCATATATGTTATCAAGATACTTTCTTCAGAGCAAGATGTTCTAAGTGATATCTTCATCATGATCAATTTATCATAGAATTTTTATTCCTAGAACTACATTCATCTTGAAATTTTTTATAATTCCAACCCCACATTTTGATTTAGGGAAGTATACCTTTACCCATCTCATTAAATCACTTTTCTCAAATGCAGAATGACCATTCCACACAAAAAAACATAATTTTAGTTAATCTAGATTTCACACTAACTAGAGCTTCTGATATTAACATTATATAGATTGTAATTTCTTGGAGAATAATTGAAATGATTAAATTTTTGTTTCCCAAGATAGATAGTTTCCTTTCCAATAATCTAGTTTAAACCAGAAGTTTGTGGTTATCTTGTCCAAAAATTATTTTTCAACTGGCCATAAAAGAGGAGATCCCAAAGTATTATAAGGAAATGTGTGGAGGAAGAAATTTTTAGATTTAAAAAAGTTATTCTCATAACCAAAATCATGAAGATACTTATTTAAAATTTTATTCAACATTGTAGGTTTCCAGATGTGACTAAAGTTTCCCAAAATTGCATCGTCAACAAATTGACCATAAGATAAGTTTACTTTCTCATTAATATTTAAGTTGCTAATGGGATTTAATGATTTTTCCTTTGAGAAAGACCCCATGCTTATACCATGATGATAAAGATCTATGGATAGATAGTATATCCCCAATGGAGACCTATTAAATTGTGTAAAAATCTAGAAACTACTCCATTTACAAGAATAGAAAACATTAGAGTAGAAACAAAAATAATTGATCCAATCATATCAGGCCTCTATGAACCCCATCATTCTTAATAATTTTGGAAAGAAAACTAAAGATAACCTTATCTATGTTTTTTTGATATCATTTTGATGATTTTTGTCACTTCCTTCTTAAATTTAGTTGATTGAATTAGCTTGTGGAAAATAACAACTCCATCTAAGATTTGCCTATTTTGGACAAATCCATATTGTTGTTATGAAATATGAAGAGAATGAAGGATTTTTAGATTAATAGCCAAGACTTTGAGATAATCTTGTAAATGGTGTTACACATGGATATAGGTATGATGTTTCCTAAAGATTTTGTGTTAACTTTCTTGTGGGTTAGAGCTATACAAGTGCAATTAAAACCCTTCATACATTTTCTCAAAGATTTGGATTCATTGGTAGATTTGGGAATATGTATAATGAAATTAGTTAGAGGTTTGCATAGTAGAATAATATATCATAGAAATGATAACAAAGATAATAGATCCAAAACAATAATGGATAGAAGAGTAGAATGCTTGATAAATATAATTGAGCCACTTTGAGGTGGAAACCTCCACAATAATGCAATAATAGAAAATTTTTCAATATGATCATCAAATACTGACCAATACCTCCTATATATACTTTATTAGCTATGTTTATTCCATTTTCTAAACTTAATAAGAACATAGATAAACACAATGAGATAATATAAAATGTATGTAAACCACAAGTCAACCACAAATATCCCAAAACATAGCTAATAAAGTATACAGTATGTTTATTCCATTTATTGAACTTAATAAGAACATAGATAAACACAATGAGATAATATAAAATGTATGTAAACCACAAGTCAACCACACATATCCCTAGACACACTATAGTTAAGGGTAGAGCATGCCCCTCCCCTTGAGAATAATGTTTTCCTCAACATTGAATCAACCCCAGATGTTCTTGTAAGAATGCTTCATCCTCCCATATTGCATCTTCACAATGCATATTCTTCCATTTGATACAATGCTCCTTATTCACTTTGGTCCATAGTTTATTAGTGTGCATTTGAAGTATCTCTTTTGGTACCATAATAACCCTACCTTCCTCATCCAATTTAGGTAACTTAGTCTGAGTAGAAACTCTGTGTCCAATTATCTTCTTCAAGAAAGATACATGGACTACCAAATGTATGTGAGTGGACTATGAGAATTATAGTTTGTATTCAACACTCCCAATTTTTTATGGGATATCATAAGGGCCATAATATTTAGAAAATAACTTTTATCTTTTTTTTTTGTTACTTCAGAGACATCTACTTATATCACTATAATCATACAAAGACCCAATCACATATGTCAAAATTCCATTCATTACAATCTTGATTCACTTGACAATTCGTTCGATTATGTGTCATGGATAAATTTTATCATAAATTGGTGAGTAACTCATGTTGATTATGAATGTGTTCCTCAACTTCTTAAACCTTGGGAAAGGCCTTCAAGGTTGAAGTGTTGGATAGGGGGCTGATATCTATACAAGGAAACAAAGGGAGACATTTTAGATCAATTGTGAACAAAATTATTATACCACCATTCATAAAGTGGTAGCCAATGAACCCATTTATCATGTTTGTCAGAAACATAAAAAATGGAGATACTCTTCTAGATAATTAAACATCTATTTATCCACTAAATTTAGGATGATAGGATGAGCTATGAGCTAACTCAGTGCTAATCATGCAAATAATTCAGTCTAAAAATTAATAATAAAATATGGGATAATGATCACTTACATTGATCTTTGGAGTACCATGTAATTTATGAAATGTATTGAGAAAATAAAAATATATTGTACTAGCAATAAATGGTTGTGATAAGGAACAAAAATGAGCATACTTGGTGAGTCGATCCATAAATAACATGATATCATTTTTACCTTAAGAACATGGTATTCCATTAACGAAATACATGGAAACCTCCTCCCAACACTAGCTAGGTTTGGATAAAGCTACAAAAGACTTGGGGTGTTAATGGTTTTGCCTCTATTATGATGACATACCATGCATTCATCCACATATTTCTGGACATCCCCCTTGAGTCTTTTCCAAAATAAATCTTATTTGTTTCTATGATATGTTTTCAAAAATATGTCTACAAACATGTGATCACAAAGTCACCAATTTTTTATTTTTAAATGGATGAATTTAGGTCACCTTCTATGCGATCACCAATTAGGTCTAAAGTGGATTTTGTGTACAGAGCAAGTATGATAGATATGGACAACACAGAGCCAAGAAGGAGGGTATTTTACCTTGGGAGATTGCATCTTATGTTAGTGGTGAATTAGATACCTATATGTTGAAATGATCAATGGGATGTCATGAATTATGCCCAATGTGCATGGTATTTAGTGAAATATGTCAACTATTGCAATTCTTTACAATTGATGACCTGAATTAAATTATTTCAAGGCTTGAACATCATATGTTGAGTATGGATCAAAGGGTGTGTTCACTCAAATATTCACTAAAATTATTTGTTTCAACCGGTTTGGAAGTCCATAGGACAAACTAATTACCATTGGATGAGGCTTTCAAATTACTATAGTCTCAATTACAAATACCATCCACTATCATGGAAAAATGAAACTTTTTACAAGAATTATATTGCTTAGAAATGCACGTTCATATGTGTGTGGATTTATGGATTGTGCAGGGTGTAGAAGCCAAATATTAGATGCATGTCTTTGAATATACTCTCACAACACTTTCATCAACTTGGTAATACACTAGGAATTCAAATGTAAGACAAAGCATTGATTGCAAGTTCAACAAGATTTCATCCATACTTTTGTTTTTCAAGATGAGAATCATTTGGTATAAAACACTATACATAATTTGAAAATATTTTTTATGTTATGGGTGATCATAAGAATTAAGTACTAAAATAGACTCATATTCACAGCAAGAAGCAACTCGAGATTTAAATATACCTATCCAAAATTACAAGGAAATCAATAAAAAGGTGTAGGTTTTTATCAAACAATGTAATAAGATCATAGATGTTGAAGAATTGATGGAGTCCACTAATAATGATGAGGGCTTAAATTTGAATGGATTTTTTAAATATACCAAAATGAGGAATAATAGCTATAAAATTTTTGATATTGAGGAGCAAGGAGGACACAAAACAAAGGAAGAATCCATTCCAAATGGTTTCAAAAGAATATTTTAAGAGACCATAAATGAGTTGGTATGAAATAGTGGAACATAACCAACACCAAAGTTTGAAATTTATGTGGCTAATGGACACAAAATGAGACTTCAGAAGCATTATAATTACCATGATATTACCAAGATGTTTTTCCAACAAAATTCATAGAGGTAAAATGGGTACACTCTTCTTTAGGTGAAATGCACATAGAACTAAAGGAGTGCACATGGGGTGTGAAAAAAGTGACCATATAGGAAAAATATAAATATGAAGTTGAAATTAAACATTGAAATCCATCGCATGCAAGACACATGCATTATATACATGGTAGAAAGAGAAGATTGGGTCAGTCTAATGGTAGCGCAACCTAATAAGTCTAGGTAAATTTGAGTGTGTGAGGACTACCATCCACTAAAAAACACCTATATAAATGATCATTTTCAAATTCCTTTTATAGATGATATCTTGGATTTGTTAATAGGATATGAAGTGTACTCTTTCACTGATGGTTTAGTGGGTACCACCAGATTCCAATCATAATAGAATATCAAGCCAAAACAACATTTGTAATAGAGTTGCGGTATTTTGCATATATGATAATGTTGTTTGGTTTTACTAATGATCCAATTTTGTTATCTAAGGTGGTGTTAATTTCCATTAAATATTTTATTCATGAATTTAATAAATTCTACCTAGATGATTGGGCTATCTTTTCCTTGCTCAAAGAACAGTTGTGTAATCTGTGACTTATGTTAGAACGATGTTGAGCTCTATTCATTACACTAACATTGAATAAGCGGTTATTATTCATGCCATTTGGTGTCTTATTCGGACACATAGTATGAAGGAATGGGATCTTGGTGGATCAATTCAAAATTATAGTAATTTTAGGTATGCCACCTCCCACATGTTCTACAGAGGTGTGATCATTCTTGGGACATACACATTATAAAAATAAATTCATAAAATTATATATTACAATATCCTCCTCAATAGGAAAGTTACTATACAAAGATACAAGGTTTGAGTGGACAAATTAGTGCCAAGAAACTTTCATGGATATAAAGTAGAGATTGGTCACCACACCAATTTTAGGTTTTCCTGACTAGAGACAAAAATTTCATGTGCATGTAGATGCTTTAGGAACTATGGTAGGAGTTGTTATCACATAACTAGGAGAGAATGGATTAGATCATCTAATTCAATTCATAAGTCATAAAATATGAGCTATAGAGAAAATCTATATGTTGACAAAATGAGAAGCTTTAACCATGGTTTTTACACTTGAAAAGTTTAGACAATACCTTATGGAAATGTTTTTTGAATTCTTCACTAATAATTAGGCTTTATGATATGTATCTAATAATCATGTGTTGGGAGGAAATATTTCTTATTGGTTAATTCTATTCTAAGAGTTTAGATTTAGGATCAATACGAGGCTAGGAAGGGAAAATGTGGGGTTAAATCATCTAATCCAAATACACAATTTAGAAGAACCAAAATAAACACAAGATGAACTACCATATGCACATTTATTTTGCATCTCTTTGATTCCTAAGAACATGGAAGACAACAAACATTTATTAGAATAGGGGATCTTTCCTATGAACTATGTAGAAACAGATAAAATTTATTTGATCATTAAAGTCATCTAATTCAACATCATTAATGTGTTTTTGTAAAATATAGGGAAATATGGTAGACTGCACAGAGTGTCTTTAGAGAACCACAACCTCAACTTATTGAGGAGGCACATCAAGGAATCATATGTGATCATTTCACAAGAGAATCAACTATAAGTAAGATAATTCAAAGTTGTCTATAATGGCCAACTCTATTTCAAGATGCACATTGAGTTATAAAACACTACGATATCTATAAAATGATGAGAAACCTTAATCAAAGAGATGAGATGCCATTGAATCATATGCTAGTAGAGTAGCCATTTGAGCGATAGGGAATCAAATCTGTTGGGCCAATCAATCCACCCAATAATCATAGTAATGGAAGATACATCATCACTGCAACTGACTACTTCACCAAAAGGGTGGATGCTGATAGACCCCAAGTTGAAGTGCTAAGGACATAACCAAGTTCCTATATGAAAATACTATATCCATATTTTGGTGTCCAATTAAATTGGTCAATGATATAGGTACGTATTTTTTAAATAACACCATCAAGATTTTCACTGAATAATTCTTGATATCATACCACAAAAGTATAACTTATCATTTGACTTCAAATGGACATGTATAGGTGTCAAAAAAGTCCTTGGTAAGATGCTCACCAAAATATTCAACATCCAAAGAGATGATTGGAAGGATCAAATTCCTATGATCCTATGGCCATATAGGATAAATTATAAGTGTGTGATAGGTTTCACACCTTTTCAACTTGTCTATGGACTTGAATCAGTAATGCCTATGGAATACATAGTTCTTAGTTTGTGCATTGCAATGGTCATTAGATTGGGGGATAAAGATTATTTGCAGGCATAGTTGATGGATTTAGCCAAATTGGAGGAAAGAAAGCAAAGGGAACAATATACCCAAGAAGTTAATAATCAAAGTCAAAAAGTATGGCATGATTGTAACCTATGATATAAATAATTCTATCTAGAATAAGTGGTCTTACTATATGATAGTAGATCTAGAGAAATTATGGGAATCCTACACATTAGGTGGAAGGGACCACATATAATTCATTATTATTTTTATCAAGGAACAATTATATTAAAATATCTTTAGCAAACCATTCTACCAGGATGTGTAAATGGTTGTAGGCTTAACCCTTACCATCAATTATATCTATCACTTATAGAATAAAATGAGAGAGGGTGTTGAGAAACACCATGTAGTATATGATTTTTGTGTAATGTATTATTTTATAATTTTGGTCTTAAGTTTGTTTGTGTTTATACAATGCAATTTATATACCATAAAACATTGAAAATAGAATTGAAAATTTAAATTCATAGAGTATGACCTATGAAATAATCAAGCTTGAGGGAAAGATATTTTTTATCAAGTAAATGTGGATTATCAATTAAGTCCCAAATAAGGGATCGACAACCAAGGTACATATAATAGACAATCAATGCTCACTCAAAACTATTAATGATGATACACTTAAAAGATTACATATTTCCTAAAGTAGATCGAATGCCATCATGAAAGGATGTAAAATAAAGGAAAGTGGATAGGTGAGAATGACAGAATAAAATGAGAATTCCAACACCCTCTTTGATTTTTTGATATAGAGAGATTCATTAGGCTTCCTAATTTTGGGCATTTGGATAAAGTGATGCTCACATTACTCAGTAGATATAATGAGTGTATGATTCATCTTTCACATGATGTTACCATATTCATCAAATTTATAACCATGGCATGAGCAATAAGGATCACAACTAGGGGAAAATCTATTATGCCTTAGAAAACAAAGTCTCCGCCAATTCATTTATATACAAATTAAAGTGGAATATATATGAGTGCACATTTTATCTGAGTGCATCACCAAGTGGTTCTATCATACCACCAAGATCACATGATAAGCAATAAAAGGGTTCAATAACGTTGCCTACTGAATGATTTAGATGCATGAAAACTTCAATTATCTTGAATTTTTGGTGTATGAGCTCATGAATAACATTGAGAAGGTCCTCGTTGGAACATTGTAGGAGTTATAATACCAATTATTGGTCTGAATATTATTTTTTACCTAATGGAAGTCACTAGAGGGTCCAATAAACCTCGATCAAGACTTTTAGAATGCAACTACATTCACCAATCTTACCTAGACAAAGATTAGGTAATACGACAATCAATTATCTAGGCTCAACCAACAATGGGTTGAGATTCAAGCCTAATTATCTCTTAACCCATGGTACCTATGGATGTACTATAGTATCTTACATAGCATGCACATGTCACAAAGCTAGATAATGGGATTCATATCAATGTCCATGAATTTATCAAAACAATAACTCCGCTTCCCTTCTTCATTACCATGTTGGATGCCAAGGTAAAAGTCTTGTGATAGAAATCCTTAGCTTCTAGATCAATATAACCCTTGTGATCTATACTTCCAAGTGCATAAAATCCTTTGATTACATTTTCATAAGATCAAACACAAACACCTATGCAAAAATAATCAAATCCATCATAGACTAATATGGGAAAGTGGAAGGCACCCACATGATAGTCTTCACCATCACCACCACCAAAGAAGACGACCCACAACACTAAATCTTGGTTGGACAATAAACATGTCCCAAAAATCATTGCATAATGAAATATTATAGAGTTTTTCATCAAATAAGTGGAATATTTGTATTTATTACTCACAAACATAGGTAATTAGGTTTATGATCAAGAAGAAGAGAAGGAATTTTTTTGGGAAGGCAATACACACTTTCCAAGTGCAAAGCTAGGTGTGAAAAAACTTAAGAGATGATATCACCTAGCTTAATACTTTTATAATAGTAGATACTAGAGGGAAATATACAATGCATAAATGTCTTCAAGTTGAGACCTTTCACATGGATCCAACTACAGGATCCTTTGGTGCATAGGTTGATCACTCACCACTATGATAAAGTCCACCACCAACTTTGGTGTGATTACAAAGGACCCATTTTGTGTCTAGTTTATCCTTGATAATAAAGGAACTAATGGTTTCCTTTTTAGATCCTTTCATGAAATTCAATCCTTAACAAGCTCAGAGACTATATCAACATACTTAGGAGATGGTCTAGACCTATAAGAGAGTGAAGGAGAATCTCACTCCTCCACCATCATCTAGATAAAAGGCATCAACACGAAGAAGTATTGTTATTGAATTGACCTCATCATCTGATTTATGGTCACCTCTTAATTTTCCAACTCCTATGCAGGAGCTTAAAGAGGTAACTCCACCATAGCCTGAGTATCCTAATGAATAATTAGAAATCATAGCACAATAACAAGTTGCCATGGCTCAACAAGAAGAATAAAAAGCATAGCTGGTGATGCAAAGATGACTTGAAAGGTAAAAATTAATAAGAAGGAATGGGAAAAACATAATGATAATGAGGAGGAGGAGCTTTAGAAGAAGCAATAGCAAGAAAATACGGAAATGCCAAGGAAGCTAAGGTAGAAAATAAAATAGCCAAAAATCAAAGGTGAAGAAATAAGAAGAAGAATAATAAGCTGCGAGGAATAACCAAGAGAAATAAAATCAAGAAGAACATGCAATGAAAAATAATAATAATGAAGTTGATGCTATAATAAAGACACACGAAGAAGAAAAGGTAAAATAAGTGTTGTGAATTTAGGATAAGTAAGTAAAGAAGTAAGCTTAGGAATATGAGGCCAAAAATAAGGATAAGGAAGATGCCAAAGCCAAAGTTGAGGTAGGTGCCAAAGCTAAATTATATTAAGGTGCCAAAGTCAAGGTATATTTTATGTCCAAAACTAACATAGAGGTATAATCCAAATCCAAGGCAACAACTTAATGAAAGGATAAAAAAGGAGTGCATCCCAAAATCCAATAGAGGATATCATGATAGTGGGAATATATGAGACCCAACAACCATCATCTACATCAAAAGGTTTGGAATATACTCTAGGGGATGTGCAGGAGGAGGAATCATAGTGTAGGTCCTATATCTTTACAAAATTACTATGGGATATCCCAACACCCTCTATGCGTTGCACATTATTTTTCCTACCCATGGCATAGATCAAAAAATCACCTATGGTGTCTACATATTTGAATTTAGACTTAGATATAATCATATAAGAGGAATCAATTGATGTATCACATCTATCTTTGTTGAAATAAATTAAGGGAGTAGCCACATTTCAATAATCTATCACATAAAAGGTATCGACCATAGATGAGGAGATGCTACAACTTAGGGAGGAGAACATAGACCTCAAAATCCACCTCACCAAATCCCATCTGTTGATTGATATTGGATTTTTAGCTTCATCACTAATGTTTTAGGAGTCCAAGTCATGTCAAAGGAAAAACAATTCACATCCTTCTCTCTCAACTCATAAAAGATTGGTGTGCTACGTAGAAGTTTTAGAAACTTTGCATGCAAGGCTAGAAACCCAAGGATGAGATATAGGCCATTTTATATCTCTTTGAGGAATATAAACAAGTTCTTAACATTGTTTTGCACCAAGCTCACAACATAGCTTAGAACATGCTTGGC